>VXAB01006411.1:179875-197381 GCA_013399175.1 Odontophorus gujanensis
GGGAGCGTGTGCTCCCTCGCGGACAGCGCGTTCCCCTCAGTGATGCTCCGCGCAGCAGCGCGCCCTTCAGTCCCGGCTTCCCGCTGCCTCCCTCCCGCGTTTCCTTCTGCGAATCTCCGCTTCCTAGTGTTCCGCCGTTTCCCTCAGCGGTTCGGGAGGGGGTTGCGTGGTAAACCCTTAGTGCTGAGGGCGGCTGAAACTCCCTGCCCACCCCCCCCCGGCCGCAGGGAGAACAGCCACCCCGCTGTGAGACGGCAGCGAATGCGGTTCTCCGAAGTGTAAAAAGGCTGAGCGGCAGCGCGCGGGGCAGGGTGAGTTGGGGCCGGCGCTGCCCGGTCAGTGCCCAGAGGGGCTCTGAGGGCTCCGGTGGCAGCGGCTGTGCCGAAGCGGCGGCACGCGGCACCGCTCTGATGCTCGGCCTCCTGCCCCGTGCTGCTCCACCTGCTCGTAAGCGCTTTCTGCTGCCTCTCTGTGCGCACACGTGCATTCGCATTCCACCCTCGTTTCAGATGTTACGCCGGGATAATTGAGCTCATGCAAAACGCTGCGTGGAAGTAATTAGAACTGTTTTTGACTATGCCGTTCCGGCCAGGCTCGTACGAGTTGAGATATTTTTGATAGGTGCATCTTCATGCGAACTTGCTCTGCTTATTTCAGTGCTCCCCTGTGTGGCTTCGGGCCCATCGTAGTCTGTTTGCTGTAGAACTGCACGTTAATTCATGGAGGGGACTTTGGAGGGGAGAAAAAGAAAGGAAGTAAAAAAAAAAAAAAAAAGCAAACTTTAAACTACTACAAGCAAATTCAAAACATTTTGTGTTCTTACTCTTCCACTGAGCACCGAACGAACTCTGCAACCTGAAGTACTGTCTATCATAGTACAAGAGAAACCTATGGATGTCTTCATGAGTTAATTTTACAGAAAAGCAGTATTAAGAGATTTCTACACTGACAGTGCTCGCCTGGACACAAGTGAGATTTTTTTCTACTATGTTCTTATAGTTTGTAAGTTTTCTCATGTACAAATATGTATAGAGGCTTAGTTCACTGGAAGACGATGGCTTTAATTTCTGTTTTGTGTGGCCAGGCAATTATAGGCTGGGATGAAAAGTGGAAAGTAGAGAGGAGGAAAACTACCTGCCTGTTGTCCAACAGTCACTGTTTCACAAAGAATATTGAAAACGTTCATAAATCGGGGTAATGTTTTTAATGCAAGGTCACACTGGCACATGACAGCAAGCAGTAGGGAAAACATCAGTTATCACAAATGAAGATACACCATCCCAGGCTAGATTGTAAATTGTCTCAGGATCTGGACTAGCACTTGAATAAAATTGTTGAGGTGTGTGCCTTCCGTGCTGAATGGAAATTCTTCACGCAATTTGGGTTCTTGAGTGGTTTTTACTTACTGTGCAGTTTTAATCTACAGAATTCTTACTTGGAAGGTCACGTAGGTCATGTTTCTGAATCTGTTGGGATCAGGTAACCATCTTTATGTAATCAAGAGCCTCAAGGTACATTACTCAAATCTTAGGTATAAAGAGGAATTTCACAAATTGTTGATACAGCACAGTTGTGAGAGAGGTTATATGGGAGTGTCCTGCTTATTCTGCCTTCACCAGAAGTTCAAGCTCAGTTTTATCGTAGGCAGAGTTTCTGTTATCTAGTGAAATCTGCTATAATAGCTTTGCTGTAGCTCATAGGAAGTGGTTCTAAGTTGGCAGGCAAAAGTTAAAAATCATGGTGAAGTTTTGGATGCACTGTGGAACAAGGTGGGGGAGCAAAGAAAGACAATTATACAATAATTTATTTTTTAGAGAATGCTAGAGTGATGCCAAACTTTAAAACTTAACTTTTTTTTAGAACAAATGTTTAAAGATATATATGAGTCATCAGAAATTACTGAATTAATTGCTTCATATACTGGTCGCGGTATATGTGGTCCCTTAGTGCTGCTTACCTACTAGCCTGCTGCTACTGCAGAGGGGGAGGAGGAGTCTGTGTGTGCTCTGCAAGGTGTGGTCAGAGGGAAACAGAGTACCCCTGAAGAAAACTTGTAGCTGTATGAGCAGGTGTCAACAGTTACAAGTTGTTTAGGCAACTTGTAAGGACAGGGTTCTGGATTCTTTGATAGAAATGTATTTGTATGAGAATTGAAAAAGGAACAAAATGTTGTTAGCTAAATCTCTGATAATTAAATCATTTTTCCTCCAGATTCTGGAAAACACAAGGCAGCACTGAACAACTGTAGCTCTACGTTTGAGTACTCTGACAGTGAATTACTGAGCACGAGAGAACATTCTGAGTCTCAAAATAGAAAGCAGCTAAGTACGTAAGTCCATGAATTTAGTGTTATATGGAACCCTGAGTTCAGCCCTTGCCTTAAAATATCTGAATGCTTTTTCTTCAGCACTTATTCTGTTGGATCATCCCCACAATTATCATACTGGAAAAGCAAAATGAACAAAAGGGATGACAGTACTAGTGGATAAGTTATGTTTGACTATTTCTTTTCTTCTGTTTTTTTTTTTTTTTTTTTTTTTTTTTTTTTTTTTTTTTAACTTCTGTCCCAAAGAGCTGGAAGAGTAAATTACTGTGACTTCCAATGTTTCGTGTACTACAAAATATACCTTATGAATCCTTGGGCATATTACAGAACTCATTTGCAGAATATCAAGGATACTGTAAGCAAAATACAGGATATTTTTTAGATTAGGTCTAACTAGTCCTTTATATCATCAAAGGGAGAACCTGATTTCACTGAGTGATGCATATAGAAATTACAATGGAGGGTATGTGAAGAACAGCAGACTGATGTAATCATTATATTATACTTACTGACTTCAAGATGCTACCAGGAAAAAAAGTTTTTCTTTAAGCTTCTGATTAATCTTGTTTATTTAAATTAGTGATGTATTCTAGAGGGACAACAGTGTATATACATGATTGGTGTGGATGGCATGAAACTCTTGGGAAGGAAGAAATGAGATCCACCTGTAGGTAGACCAGTGAGGGCACAGCAGTTTTAGCCCAGCCCCAAAATTTTTAGGCACAAAATAAAATCTAGAAATTAATGAACTTTTTGGTAGGGGAAAGAGTTTGCAATGGGTATTGATACCTGTTGAAGAAAATCATTTTCCCTCCCTTCCTCTCCTACTCTTCACCTGTAAAGTGGGAGTACTAAAATTCCCAGTACAAGCCTAATTTATGTGAGTGTTTTCTCTAAATTCTTTTGCTTAGAATTAAAGGTAAGTGTATAAAATAGCTGTAGTCCTGGTGTTAGCTTTCAGAGCTTTGTTTGTTTGTTTCGATTACCTTTCCAGTGATGTTGGCATTTGTTCTCCCTGACTTGTAGACATACTCTTGTATTTCAATAGTTGTTATTCTAAGGTGGATCCTCTGGAAACCCTATGAAATCCTGGAGGTACTGGACACAGGAAAAATGAGATGAACTTATATAAATATCTTTATTTATTTATTTATTTTTTATTTTTACTTTTCATCTTCCTATTTCATTTCTCAGGTAACTGTGGAGATAGGAGAATACTTTTCTTTTAAGAGCTTCCAGTGATAATTCTTGCAATAAATTCAGAAGAAAATGTGTTGTGGTTGGATTAAAAAAAAGAACTCAATATCGTTATCTTTTTTAGACCAGGTCTTGCTGATATTTACTAAAGAAAATGCTAAATCAAGCAAAAATATCAAAGGTGTGGGTACTTTTAATGTGTTTAGCCTGAGAATGTTGTTTCCTTTATTGAAAAATACTTCTTCCACAGTATTTCTTAGAAGTTAATTTGAGTGGGTAATTTCTCAAAGGAAATGCCATGTTAAAAAAAAAATCTAAAAAACAAAACAATTAAAAAAAAAAAAACAAAACAGCAAAAAGCAATACACACAAATAAAACTCAACTTCCGGAGAGAGCATGAGTGCTCTGAGGCTGTTGCTGATGTACCACTGGCAGTGAAGAGAACATGATGACAACATTTCCAAAGATGAGAACTGAAGTGACTATGTAAGTTTGTTTAGCTCTTCTGGTGCCTGCCTGCAAATTTTGTGTATCCCTAAACTATTCATTTAATGCTCTTTTAATTACATAGCTGATTTTAAAGTTTTTGAGTGAGTTACTATGACATAATCACAGACCTGCTACCAGTTGCAGTGCACGTTGTAGTTAAAAGTTGCCCTCTGGATTTACATACCTATTACCCAGGGCTAGATGTAGGCATGTTATCACCTAGCAATGTAGACAGATGCCTTAAGGAGTGGAGGGCAAGAAACATTATCTGTTTTATTAATTCTGGACCCTGGGAAGACTTACAGTGAGTGAGAAAAGAGTGCTGGAGGAGAAGGAGAATAATTCCTGTTCTTATATACTCTTACAAGTAGTGTTTCTGTTTGTGGAAAGTGTCCTACCTGTACAGAACCAACTTAAAGATCAGACCTTATTTCTTTAAAGGAGATCAGCTTGGATTATTTGAAGTAATAACAAAATGCTATATGTCTTTACATTAAGGCTCTGATCTTATATCAACACGATGGATCTTTACACTTATGCTAAGTCCCAGTTATTCTAATTAAACTTGATGATAGGATCAAGCTTAACGTACTCAGTGCTGCTTCTGCATTGAGCGCAGATGGGCTTCTGTGTTTTAACTGAATCTGTTGAAGTGAATTGAGCCTGGTGCAGCATTTGTAACATTAAGTCCTGATTTTCTATGAATGCAGATAAGGGATCAGTACAAGCAAGGTAACTATTACCTGTGCATAATTCCTAGCCTTGTTTGCTGTGTTCTGTCGATAGCAAGCACATTAATATAAACAGTATCTGATCTAACATATCCTAGTTCATTAGAAAAGTAAGGCAAGATTCTGTGAAGATGCATTCAGGTGGCTCATGTTGCACTGTTATGAAGAAGACTGACTTTCTGAAGAAATGTTGGTGATTGTGACCTAGAGCTTTTTTGAGGTGATGTTTGAATACTGAGGCTTTGGTGGTGATTGAAACATTTTCACATGTGGCTTTGTGCAACTTTCCGTGATTCTGTGGAAAATCTTATTCCTACAGAATACTTTGCAAATACAAAAATAAAACAACAACCCAGCACAAAAGCAATGGCAAATTTAAACAAACAGAAACACCACAGAGTTTGAAAATTACAGTGTATCTGAAGTCGTAGACTGTGCATGGGGGAAAGGGCAATGCATTGCAAGGAATGAGTCAGATATGGGAATCCCCAGAAAAATCTCCGCTGAGTATCTGTGCTTGAAAAGTTGCTGCAGTGACATCTCTGCATGCGTTTAAGGTGGGATTTGACCTATTTTTGAAACGTCTTTATTACCAGCAGTGCTAGCCTCTGCAGGCTGGCTAGCAGCTCCCATCAGAGTATGCAAAAGGCAGAAGGTTTTGTCTATTCTTTGTGTTGTAGTAGGTGATAAAGGGGCATGATGGTATATACAGACTGGCCTCATCATGTGTTATGGAAGATGGTGAATGAACTTGTGAATTTTTGGTTATCCTCAACCAAGTTTAGTTTGCTGTTTTGAAATCTAAAGCAAAAACTGACAGAAGCAGGAAGTGAAAAGAGGTACTGTTATGGTGCCATGCCTAGTGATATACATCAAAGCTTTCTATAGCTCTGATATGTTTGTGGATACTATGTGGATACTAAACAACTATGCCAAATGATCCTGAACAAACTTCATCAGACACTCAGACTTAGATGGTAATGATTTTTGGTCATGATTAACTTGATGTCTGTTTTTTCTCTCTGTCTTTATCGCTCCTCAGAGAGAATAATCTGTATGTGTAACTCTGTCAGGGATTGAAGTCCTAAGTAGTTATTAACTTGTACTTAGTATGCAATGAGTCTGAATTAAAAGGGTAGATCTATCTTCATCTAATGAACACTTAAAGCAAGAGTGACCAGGCAGGTTTATACTGGCTGTAATTGTGTTTTCCATGCTCATCAAATAAAAGATGCCTTTCATTCTTATATGTCCATAGTACTTGCTCTACTTGAACTGACATCCCCGAGAGAGAGTTTAAAAGTTTTCAGAAAAAAAGGACAAATGTGTCAAAATTGTTGAGTTGTTCCTGATTCCTGACTGAGAAGTTAAATGGTTAGGTGTCTGAAAGAGTAACAACAATTAAGTTATTTTCCTTTCTATTATTTAATTAGGTACATAGATGCTAGTGATTTTTTTAATAGCATAATTCATTTTCCTATAAACAGTTAATGTTACAATTTATACATTACAATCTGTTTATACATTATAGAAAGAATATTAGATATCTAGAGGACTAAGCTGAATTCATTTGCTTTAAGTGTCTTCAAGGTATCTTGAAATATATTCAGTGAAATCCCACGCATTCAGTATGGCCTCTGATTTGAACCATTGTATTTGCATAACAAAATATATCAATAGAAATACAAAATGCTTTCAAATTTCTTTGCTGCCTAGTTTGCAGTCAGTGAACTCGTTTCTTCTTTGAAAGAAAAGTGAAGCTAGAAGCTACTGAAGAACGTGTGGGAAAATGTTTTTGTGTCTTGGTCTGTGTTCTGTGTCTATGCTCCCAAGGAGCAGTAAGCCAGAGGCAAACTCTGAGGTGATGCTGATGGAAGAGAAGGCTGAAGTGTACTAGGCTGGTACTTGAAACAGGGTAACCTGAATTTTCTTTACATGCATCGACCTCTTTGCTTGTTGCAATGTTCATGTGCTAGCTTTAACAAAGGCAGCTTTTACACAAGTGTTAGAAAAGTCTTTAACTAATGGAATGAGTTATTCAGTGTGCTCTCATTCTTTCCTAGTTGACTTGCTCCTTGATTTTTGTGTCTGTTCCCTTTTACCTTTTTCCCCCTCAGTGGAAATAGTACAGTGATGGAACAATGCATGAAAATGAAGTCTAATAGTCTAAAAATAAAGTAATAAGGCTTACCTTCCATTTGTCCTATATTTTCTTTTCATCCCAACATCCATTTAGGAGGCCAATCTTCAGCTGCAGTGTCCTTAAAACCTATTTGTTTGAGGTAGGAGAACTTAGCTTCGTTTGATCCAAGATTAATGTGGTCACAATAGTGATGGAGATGATGGGGATATCACTTGTGACCTAAGTATCTTTGGAACCATGACAAAATTATGTACGTAGGAAGTATAAAACTATCTTAAGAGCTGCATAAGCAGTGTGATCTTTTATTGACCATGAAAGATGTTAGTAACAGTTATTAAAAGATAGCAACTTGTGTACTCATTAGAAGAATGCATTTTCACTGTGGACCTAAACACAGCAGCATGTCCAGTGGCTATTTACACCAGCCATGTATGTACAAGTTGGTTTGACATCAGAAGAGTGCAATAATAGGCAGGGGAGTAAAGGTATAATAAACCTGTATACTCTGTTAAGAGACATGTAGAGTTTAGATACAACAGAGTATACATTACAACATGGTTTTATAACAGTCAGATTATTAAAACATGCTTTGAAAATGTGCATATTCAGTAAGAATAATCAACAGAAATCATTTGAAAGAAAAAGGTGAAGCAGAGGTCAGTTGGGGGTTGCCATTTACAATCTGCCCTTAACTGTTTATTGCTTCCCCTTTTCCCAGCAAATCCTGTATTTAAGAAGGATTGTAAGGACTGTGTAGTCATTGAGGATTTACTTTGTCACCTCAGAGCTGCATTCAGCAGCAGGGCACTTCTAAAAAGGTACAGATGAATATTACCAGGAAGTATTTTGGATAGCAACAAGTATAAGTTGTTGTTCGATACTGGAAACGTAGAGAGACTTAGGTTCAACTTTTGGCCTTGTGCTGACAAAAGGCCCAGTAGTTCTGCAGAATCTTAGGTACAGCTGATGTAAATTGGAATTCTGGCTAATGAAGTCGAGAGTCTTTTTTAATTAATTAATTTATTTATTTACATGCACTGCTACAAAAATCTTCTTGATTTTCAGTTCTGTTTTAAAATATAGAGGAAGTCTAAATATTTAATAGGGTGTAGGCTGTCACCACTTCCTTCATTGCCTGTGGTGAACAGAGATCATAATACTTCAAGAAAACTGCTTGGCAATTCTTAACGTTTAATGTTCCTGGAAACTTTGTAGTGTAGATTAGTTCAAATATTAATTTTAATTATCTATCAAAGTGCTTGAGAATTACAGTTTACCCCGTACTATTACCAGTCTTTATTTTAACACAGGTAAAATACTGAAATGTGTATTTATATACAGGTTTCTTACTTGCATGATCTGCAAGGACACAGTTTTTCTGAGTGTTTTGAGTACTAAAAGGAAAAAAAAATTTGGTAAAAGCAAATCTATTATAAACAAAGAACGGAATTTAAGTATATTTTCTGTATCAATGGAAATTTTAATATTAAATTGCTCCATCTAGTGGCAAACTTCTGAAGCTGATAGTTTTCCTTCAGTGATTGTTGTCCCTTAGTGATTATAATTCCTTTTAAGGATTCAAGATGAAATTATGCTACTTTCTCCTTGGAAGTTCTTTGCCAAGGGAACTCGGTGTGTGACAAGATACAGACCTTGATTTTTCTTCCAGTGAGTTCTGAGGAATTTCACTTCAATGGAAGCAAGCATAAAGTGCCCAAGTGTCAGAACTGCATTTGAGTAGCTGTTTTCAGTTATTCTTGGGGCTGGGAGGGCAAAGGGAGGAGGTGGATTGCATCAATAATTAATACAACAAAGATGAAGTCTCTGATTCCTTGGCAAATGATTAAAATACACAATGAATCATAATACTGAGTACAGTGTGCAGAGATGCATCTTGCTTTCTGAAACAAGTTTCTGTTGCAGGATGTTTCAGTCAAATCCTTACTGGCTTTGATATTGTATTTTTCATGATAATAGTGAACTAATCAAATGATTTGTTAATGTTGATATAATTTGTCAGCAATTGGAGTTCTTATGTCAATCAAAAAGAAAACCCACGTGTTTCTTAGTCATAGGAAAATGGGGAGAGAATTCAAAAGGAAAATGTCCAAGGAAAGGCTTTCTGATGCCTTCTTCCTTTGCAAGCCTTGAAAAGACACATTCAGACAAAACAGAATGGAGCTCTTGAGGAGGCTTGTGTATTTATTTCCCCCTGCCCACTGCTGTGATCTCTTATGCAGTTGGCTTTAAAGAAAACTCATGGATGTATGAATGCAAGATCATAGAACAATGAATCAGTTTGAGAGTAGTTGCATAGTATTGTTTTTCTGTGTCTGAATGGAACATAAAAATGTGCAGCCAGGAGCTCAAGTCCTGCTGGGAAGTAAAAATATTTAAAAATAAAAAGGAAGAAAATGGAAAAGTACTGAAAAATTTTAAAACCAAATTTTAAGTTTTAGATTAAAAAAAAAAAGTCTGTGCTGGAGAATGTAGTGGATGCATTGAACTTGCTGGCAACCCATCCCTTACTTTTCTCATTCATTTTTCAGTTTTGGTTAATCTATCACATAAATAATGTATACACCTTTAATTTCCTGGTAGATTAATTCTCACTTCTCAGTCCAAGTCTGAATACTCCTTTTATATTAAGCAATTGTTCTCAACACTAGAAGAGTTGCAATTTATTCCAAGACTGTTCTGTTATTCAAGTGAATAATGGAACATAAACTTTGTAGTGCACTTTCCCAGACTTCCTTTCCTCAATTAGTCTGGTCACTTAAAATTGCAGATCACTGTTCCTATCTTCCTTTCCCAGGCAAGTGAACCCATTAAATATCCCAATTGCATAACTTCCCTACATGCTAACGAAAGTTCCCTTGCAACGTTCATTTTAGCTCCAGCTGTATACTTTTGGTTGAACTAGCAATCTTTAAAATATAAGGCAACACATTTTGATAATAGTGCATGAGCAAGTAATTAATGCTGCTGTGAATTGAAATGACACTTTTTATCTTTTGCAATTCTTACATAGCTGAGATCTCCCTGGGCAATAAAGTCGATTAGGTATACCCCATCTCTCCCTATTTCTAGTGGCTGAGGAAATCAGGGATGCTCTTTCTGAACTGTAATTCTTGAAGGTAGACTGTATCAGAGTTGCTGAAACTGATTTCCTTCCCCAGTACTTGCATCTACAGTAGTACAGACAGAAAACTGAACAACAAGCCTTGGCCTTTGCTCTTCCTGTTGAGCTGGGAAACAGACATAGTGGTGATTCTGATGGTTTTCAAGGGTCAGGTGAAAGGATTATTATCAAAAATGCAATTGTAAGGAGAGAAAGTTTGCTGTTTGAATACTTATATTGTTTGAAATACTTCAAAATCCACAAATTGAAGGCAGTTTAGTTTGAAGTATTGACTTTTTTCCAATTTGTCTCTTGGAATTTTTGATCTCTTCCCATTAACTTTACTGGAATTTGATGTTGACTATTTTAGGTGTGTATTCTGTCAACTGAAAATAACGTGACATACAGAATCAGATGTTTTTAGTGTCCTTGATCAAACTTTTCACTGGTGAGACTAAGAAGGACTCATCTCCTCTACCAGGTAGCTGGAACATATTAGTACTTGTTGAACTTTTGAGTGGTGGGTATGTTCTTGCCCCGATTGCTTTGGCAATAGATCTGTATTTATTTTGAAAGAATTTTTCATAATACTGCCTAGCTATAGATTACTCCATTGTACCAACTTAACATTTTAAAACGGGTATATATTATCCATCTTGATTCTGTTATCTAGATTCATTTGTCAAGCTTTTGTTTCTGTATGCTATAAACCTAGATCTTATATTCTCAGGTGAATACTGTTAGGCAGTGTTGGACAGTAATAGTAAATGGCTTATAGTTCAGCAAAGTTTTGTCATACTGTAATGCACATTGATAGGAAAAAGGATGATCTGTTTTTTGTCACTTGTTGCATGGTCGTATACCATCGAGGAAGTGGTCAAAGATAACCTAGCTCTTTCTGTTGTTAGAACCTCAGCTCAGAGGGGCATTTTAAAAATTATTTGATTTCCAGATTTTAAAGTGTATACTGTAGTACTGAACACTCCAAGGTTTTGAGAATGTTTTATCTTAAAACAGCAGGAAGTTCCTCTATATGAATGAATGAGAAACATACATGGAGTTTTTGTACTGTTTTGTCTTTCCTGACTGTTTCAACTCACTAAAGCAGAAAGAAAAAATTTCAAAATTAGCTCCAGAGATACTGGAAAACACTCAGTGAAGGCTTTTGCTAATTTAAAATATTAAACTGGCCTTTTTGGCCACTCTTTCTCCGCTTAGGTTGGGGAATACAAGCTTTCTCTCTCCTGTTTTAAGCACACCTAGTGTCACTGATGACTGAATAGGTTGAGATAAAAGGATAAGGAAGTAGTTGAATTTAAATGCTCATTTCTTCTACTTTATAACTTTTGATATTTCAAAAATGATACCAAGCATAAATTGTAAATTGTAGCTGCAGTTTTGGCATTAATATGAATTAAATCTCGCAGGTATTGTGTATAATGACTTTCTCACAAAGTGTCTGATTCAGCTGGTTTTATTTGGGTGAAACTCCTATTGAAATCCCCACAAAAACTTTGAGATCAGTATTTAGTCTTTGTCTCAGCTCAGTAGTTGTTTTCTTTAATGTGACTTCTTAGAGCATTCTAAGAAGCAAGGAATGAACAGCTTATCTTATCAAGATTGATAGTAAGTAACTTCTGTAGTCTTGTGAAGAAGACACCTGGTGTGCAAATAGCAAGGCTAAAGTGATTGTACATGAAGTAAACAAAAACTTCAGCTAGTTTTTCACCCTGAATACCAGCCAAACAGTACTTAGATAACTCTTCCTAATGGATACCCTTTCATAATCCCGAACCCATATCTAGTTTTGTCAAATCCACAGCCAGATAGTCTTTAAAATAAGTTTTGTTTGAACTTCTGCAGCCATGATTTCACATTTGAGAAATTTGTGAATGTTCTTTTTAATAAAAAAATTACTACTTAAAAAAAAAAAAGTTCTTATTTATTGTTTTCAGTGCTTGTTCAGTTCAAATAGAAAAGTAAATATCTATTTGTTTAGAAAATGTCTTCTGAGCCATTATTTCTGCAGACAAAGGGAATTCATTTGAAATTGATAAACGTAGTGTATCTGAAATAAATGTATCTGAAATTGCTTGGTCCACTCACTTTTGTTTCCTTCTCATCAGTCTGAAAAATCAAGTGAAGCATCTCTGAAGATCCCTGATTGATGTTGTCAGCTTTGTACTGTTATTACAGTGTATCTCAGGAGATGTTCAAAGTGGGGCAATAATTTTCAATCTATTTTCAGATATCCCATAGTAAAGTTTTTCTATTAGATTATACCAAGCCTATTGCTGAAGAACTGTGCATTTTGGTGTTGTGCATTTATGGGTGGAAGTTTTTACATACAGATCTTTATAAGTATGCATGAGAGAATGATGTATTGGTGGTATTTCCTACTTCTATTATGCCATCCCAAAGTGCATATTTTCCTATAAATCATACTATCTATTTCTCATATTATAGACAAACTGATTAATTTATTTGCTTGGAAACCATGTGTAACTTGATTTCATTTCATAATGTATGTACAAATTTTCCAAATGTTTCTAAACAATATTTCAGGGTCTGATCCGGTAATTCATTGGCAGGAATGTTAAAGTACAGGAAATTGTAACAAAGAAAAATATTTTCTTCCTAAAAATGGAACTTTGACAAGACAGTGTCATTAATTCCTGAATTTATTTTTTCTCTCAGCTTGCAAAGAAAGTGGGAATTTTCTTACAGTAAGTAGCCTGCAAAGTCACACGTTGATATGATTTGACTAAAACAAATTTGTGCACTTAAACCACATAAAACTGTAAAAATATTACTGCTGATTTGGTTACTTTTTGGATGTATTCAGTGAACAAATGACTGTTAGTCAGCAGCGTGAAAATGCAGTGTGAGGAACACAGAGTGTTGTATCCTTAGGCTGTTCATACAAACTCTGCAGGAGATCTTGGGCTGTGGTAGAAGTGGAAACACGTAAGAACTCTAAAATTCTCTCAGGAACCCCCTCCAGTCTGTAGCAGAATGGCTGGCTGCTAGCCATGCTGTCACTGGCTGCTTGCCAACTCCAGTACTCTGTGACCCCTTCTGACGCAGCTCATGGAGCATGAAGGATGAGCTAATGGTGTTTCAGGCAGCATTAGTGAATCAAATTTTAAATGTGGATTCTTACCCACAGCAATGTGGAAAGATTCATAGTTTTAAGGTGAAGGAACTAGGCAAGAGAAACCACCTCCTAGATTTAGACTGCATGTAAGCAAGTAGAAGGTATCCTTTCTCCTCCTACCACCCTCATATATGGCTTTGATTGTTTATTTTCTTTCCACAGCAGAAAAAGAAATAATTGATTTTTTTAGCATGTTTTGTATAGGATATTTTGTATGGGCACTTTGAAGGCTCCCTGAAATATAACTGTCAGTGCTCTTCTGTTGTATTCTTCATCTAAAACAAAGTGGAATATTAGGGAAGAAAAGCCTTTTACTCTCCACTTAATTGCCATTGGCTTTAATAAGGTTAAAATATACCCATACATTCAATGTACTAAAGTATTCTCACTTAGAAAGTACTTGGGAAAGGATATTTCAAAGGTGTTCCTGAAAAATGGAATGCTGATTTGCTAAACACATCTTGTATAAAGAATTTTGCCATCTCTTGAGATCAAAGCTGTTCTGCCTTGAAAATTCTAAAGTGGAACAAAAACACTGTGAAACTGGTCTCAAGATCGTTGTGATGCATCTTGTGAAAATTCATTAAACAAGGCACCACAATGACAATGATTTGCCAAAATTACTTAAGAAGCTGAACCAGTAATGAGTATTTTTTTACAGTATGAGTTTGCTAAATTGTGCTCCACTCAGTCTCCATTTGCTTTCTTATTGCTGCGGTGAAATAGGCAATGCAGTAGTGTAATCAAGTCTTTATTGTATTGGTGTAATTTGCTTGTTTTTTTTTTTTTTTTCTTATTGGTACAGAACCATCCCAAATTGTTATGAAATAAATAACACTCATTTTCTTGCTAGATGGATGATTAAAGCTGCTGAGTGAATTTTTCCATAACTTTTTTGTGTTTCTGTGATAAGGAAGTATTCAAGCCACTCTTTAATTTTGTCTGTTATACAGCAAAATTTATTTTCTTCTTTTTTAAACTTCAGTATATACACCCCAGTCCTTACTGCATAGAAATAAACATGGTCTCTTAAAAAAAGCTTTTGTACCACAGAAGATACCAATAAGAGCATGTCCTGAACACCTTCATTGCTTGCACAAAATTATAATTATTCATATGAGCTGTGCCATTGTTTTTATCTTGACTTCATTTACAGGGATATCCTCCATAAGTTTCACCTAGTGAGGCCTGCAACAATTCTTTACTATAAAAGGAAAATTCCTTTGCTGAATCCATTGCAAATTGAACTGGGTTCACAGAGAGGAATGATTAAGCTCCGCAGTGCTACTTGAAAACTCATTCTTCAAAAGGAATGACATAATCAATAAAAATACATGCCTTTGGAGTTGGAAACGGGTGGAGTGGAGGTCCTTAGCCTATTAGGTTGCTCCTGACAAAGAGAGTTTGAATGGATCTTAGTTTAATCTGAAGCTTGGTTATCAAGAGCTGCTCCACTGCCTCATGCTAATCACAAATCAATTTGTGGCTGTTTGAATGTGTTTTATAATGCTGTGCACCCACAACTCCCTCAAGTCCCATTCTGTTTGTGTGGCTAGATGCTTGAAACCAAGCTAATAGCTGGCAAGAATTCTGAAAGAGTGTATCTTACAGATTGTAACAGTAATCAGTACTTCTCAGTGTCCAGGAGCTTGAAGTTCTTCATTCATTCTTCATTTATGAAATGTTACTGAGTTTAGGTAAGGCATTATTTTTTCATGTGATGTTGGGAATCACTATTTTTCTTGCAGTCCTTGGACAGAATGCATTTGTTTTTTAAGAAGAAGTGAATACACTTGGTTTAAATTTGGCTGTATTTATTTATTTATTTAGGCTGGCAAACGTTGTGTGTGGCATTGTAGCGCTTCGCCATTACATTATTTTTATGCCAAATGACACGCTGAGACTGTGCTTATATTTTGTAGTGCTTGCCTGTGGTAAATTACTGGTTTTAGGAGAGAGTAAATGCTGAAAGATTGGCTGTGCTTTTGACTGTACTCTTACTTCTAAAATTGTAAAAGTATTCTCAAATACAGTTTATATTTGCACCTTTATTAGCACATAACCATCTTCTCCAAGAAGTACATCTTCCAGACTTCCCGAGTAGAAGAAATATTTCCCTTAAGGAAGTGTGATAAATGCTACCTATAGAGTCAGTGAGCTTTACCTGCTCCTTGTCTTTGCTGAAGTATCCTGTGCTTCTGGCTCTTCAATTGAATGTGGAGAGATTCACAAGGGGACAGATTCTGACAGGGGCTAGTCAGTATTATGAGGAACACAGTGAGCAATGCATCCTTCTGAATTCTGGAAAGGATAAAGAGGGTCACTTAAAGACAGATTTATTTATTTATTTTTAAAAGTGGTCTCATGAGTCTGTGAAAGCCTGTGAACCAGAGGTAGAAGATAAGAGAATATTTGGTCATAGATGGGAACCTGCTTCTTGTCTGTGTTGGAAGCTTGTTTTTCTGAAGGTTACAGAGTCATTAATCAGTTTTGATTCTGGAATCCTTGTATAA
Organism: Odontophorus gujanensis; assembly: GCA_013399175.1. Lineage (NCBI taxonomy): Eukaryota > Metazoa > Chordata > Aves > Galliformes > Odontophoridae > Odontophorus > Odontophorus gujanensis. The sequence goes on from VXAB01006411.1 coordinate 195,554, forward strand.
ATAGTCCTCTGAAATAAGATTGTTTTCAAGCGTTAGGAGGTAGTGCTACCAGAACTAGGTATGGAAGCCTTTCCTTTTCTTTAATGATTGTTTAAAGATTAAATGCTCCTGAGTAACAGTTACACTTTCCCTTTTGAAAGTGTAATTTGGAGCTAGTTATTTCATAATTTAAATCCACTGTATAGGGATATGGAATAGGATTTTGTAAAATTCCCTCATTAGTTGGAAAAGGCTTTTGTTCTAGAAAAGAGGAAGTGTGGGGGTATGCAAGGGTGTGTGGGAAGGGTACACAATAGGTCCTACTGCAGTACAAACTATGCAGGAACAGAGCTATCAGCAAAGTGGAAAATAGGAATCAGCTTTGTTTCTAAGGAAAACAACTCCCAGGAGGAAGCAGAAGTCCATATGTAAAGTCATAACTGCTGATGTGCTTTTCAGCTTTGCTTCCCGCAGTACAATGAGAATTCAGCATATTTTGTATTTTAAAGTGGCACCCATGAAATTATGGATATTCTGATATATAAAACTTTAATACAGGGCATCTTAAAATATAGTGAGTATCATGCCACAGTATGTTTTCTTCTGAGCTGTTCCTCCTCCATCTGTGGGGAGTTGATGGGTGGGGGGAAGTGGCAGCAGGCGAACTAAAAATCTTACTGTATGGAATGATTGAGTATCATACAATCTCTTAACTCAACATCAGCACAGAGTCAGTTAAGCCTATGACGTTTCACAGTGGGAATTATCAATGCTGAGGACTTTACATTTTCTGTGGGCAAATTTCAGTGCTTGACCAGCTTATTTCAATGTCCCACTACTCTTATCTAACCCACGCTGATAGACCTATATTTGACTTGCTTGTTGATTGTCCGTGTTACACATGCTTAGAAAGGATCAGACACTTTGAACTTTGGGTCTTTTCAACCAGTTAAAAGGAGCTGATGTGCTAATCTTTTCTGACTCAGGCTTTTAAACTGCTCTTGGCAATAAAAATCTAGAAAGGGGCTTTATTTAACTGGTATGAAGCTTTTGCCACTGTAAATGCCCTAAATGTAGTAATAACAGAAGTGAAAATGCTTGCACTGGTAAATATTTCAGGTGATAGTTATGCTACTATTGTGACTTGTGACAGTGAGGAAAGTGAGGATAGTATGAGGTATGGTCTGCAAAACTGTTGTTGATGCAATCTGTTCTGTGAATTATGACTTTTTTTTTTTTTGTGCAAGTATAGTGCATGTCACTGCATCATTCAGAATAGGAGTTTTTGAGTTTCCTTGTACTGGCGTGGTTATAGCATGAATGGATGGCAGGCACATTTCTGTGTGAGATACTAAAACTCATTTACTCGTATTGATACAATTTGTCAATGAAGTTTGAAGCCCGTGAATACAAGATCATAAAGGAAACTTAGGGTTTGCACAGAATATTAGTGTTTTATTATTATTTTTTTCCTTATAGGTCTCCTCAGGAGACTTGTTTCTGATTTTACAGGATTATGTCAGAAGTGCAACCATGTAAAAACTGTCAGTTGAACGCCCCCTAGCAGAAGTAATTTTTAGAACATGAATAAGGTAAAGTTTTCCAGGGTGTTCAAATATAGGACTGAGTTGAATCCCGCATTCAGTTTCTTGTTTTTTAGTTTCAACTCAGTTGAACTAAAAGTAATCTTATGTTCAGGAAACAATCTTCATTTTCTGTTCTTTTTAATTGGAAATATGAGACTGTGTGTACAGTTACCTTACAAAAATGTAATCTGAAAACTAGATTAGAAAGGGGGGGGGGGGGGGGGAGTGGCGGCGTTATACATTATGTTTGTGTTATAACATGC
>VXAB01006411.1:197857-245928 GCA_013399175.1 Odontophorus gujanensis
CTTTCTGTGTAGTAAAGACTTTGTTCTATTTTGTATACACAGTTTGTTCAGAGTACATCTGTCCACAGATACATTTAACAGAACTTTTATTTTATGTTGCAATGAAATACACAATTTAAGAAAAAAATATACAAAGTTAATTAAGCGCATCAGGTAATTGCTACTGAGTTTTGAACAGAGTGTTTATAAGATCATCGAAGAAGTGAAACCTAGCTAGAAAACAGGTTGCAGGATCCTTAAAGTGATTGTCCACCTTTTCCTTTGCAGTGTTGGCATCACTGCTTATGCATTACAGAACAATGTGCTCAAGAATAAAGTAGTATTATACACTTAGATAGCAGAGTTGTAAAAATGAAGCTAGTGAGGATTAGAGTCTATTTTTGCTGACGTTACTGAATCAGTTTTTCCTGTTTTAATACTATCTGTACATGTGAGCATCCATGAAAAGGTGGACTGCCATCACAAACTGTCTATGTTATATTATCATATTTTTCCAAGCAGAATTCACAGAGCTGAGCAGAAATAATTGATAATGTAACATGTAAGTGCTGCCTCTGAGTTCATAGTGATCATTACAAAAGTGTGTTCAGTATAACTGGAATGCTAAACAGCTACTCTTTTGAGAAAATGAGTTGACAGAGTTCAGTACTTCTGTCCCCTTCAGTAAACTTTCAAGTGTTTTGTAAAGCAACGTAATCTTGGCATTCCATATAATATGTAAAACAGCTGAAAAGAGCACAACTCTCGTGTTATCCTTTGTTGATCACTGTTAGTTCAGATAGTTCCTTGTAAAATGAAAACAATGCAGAAAACTGTGCCTAAGTCCTCTGCTTTTATCGCAGCTTCAACTGCACCCAACAGGCTAGTCCAAAAGTTCACAAAATTTTGAGACTAAAAGGGACCTCTGGAGATGATCTAGTTACAACCATCTGCTAAAACAGGTTCTCTTGTTTAGACTGCACAGGAAACCCAGGTGGGTTTTGAATATCTCCAGAGAAGGAAACTCCACAACTTCTCTGAGCGGATTGTTCCAGTGCTTTGTCACCCTCAAAGTAAAGAAGTGCAATCATCATAAAAATTTCCCTCCAATTTCATACAGTATTTTTTTCATTATTAATTATTCTTTATTCTAGTTTAGGAAGGAAGAAATTTACATTAATTTAATTTATTTATTTATTTTTTTCCCTGTAAGAGAATCACACACACATTAAAAAAAAACAAAAAACAAAAAAAACCAGACCACTAGATATTAAAGAATTAATATTTTATCAGGCCTTCTTTCTTCATGCTTTAAAACATCCTTCTAAGCTTGTTATATAAAAATCACAAACAGGTACATTGGTATCTGTATTTTTTGCACGAATGAAAGTGTTGACTGAAGATACATTGCTGTCAGCTAAGAAACTTATTTGCTACTGAAACACTTGAGAGGATAATTAGTCTAGAAAAAATTGAGAAAAAGATTTTTAGTTTAGACATTGTTTCCTCTATTTGTCTTGCAAGTCTTGGATAAGCCAAACTACTATGATTAGTATCAGACCTTAAATAATTACCTACCTATGCCAAAATACAATGACAGACACAAATGGAGAATTGCTGTATCAATATTTCTGAACCATTACTAATACCAGTACTGCCTACTCATCGGTTACTGAGTTCCAGCTTGGATACAAGTGCTGTTGTGGGTTGGAAGCAGCAAACCATAATAAAAGAATAGAGGAAATTGAACTTCAAACTATATTAGTTTGTCACATGTTGAAATCTTTCTTTAAGTCATTCTGCCATATTACTTCCATGTTCACCTAAATATGTTGCTATAATCATAAATCTTCACTGAAAGAAATGGATTCTGCACTTTGATATCTAAAGTTTGATGAGTTTTCAGCACTAAGCCAGGGTTTTGGCATATCCCTGCAATCGGTACTTTTATGACAAAGAACTGCATTTGAATAGCAGTTCTTCCAAAATTCTAGTTCTAAGCATTTTTGCAACAGTAGTTCCCTCTATTACAGGAACTGCAGAATGCTCCAAATGTAAGTGGATTATTTAATGCTAGTTAGTGCCTCAACTGTGTCATTTTGTTGCCTTTAGAATATAATGTGTCAGGAGGGAAAGCTATTTGTTGGCTGTTCAATGTTGTAGTATTTCATTTTGTATAGGTCCTCTCTACAATGAAAAATTACAGCCATGACACTTACAGTATCCTGTCAGGTTCCTCTCTTCCCTCTTGTCCTAGGGAATCTCCTAACATCAAGAAGCGGAAACAACTTCTTGTTTCTCACTTTTCAAATAGATGTTCCGCAATGACAAACAATGGTCAGTGAAAAGAAGCATCATGTCTGGTAACTAAGTCTTTATGTTTTTAACCACGGTGAAAGTTTTTTGCCCTGTATGGCCAAACATGCTTACTACTGTGCTGGTTGCTTATTTTGAGAATAGTATTCACAATACTCTGAACTCCATGCTTTATCGTTTGTTTTTATATTGCATAAATATATACGAAAATATAGCCAACCTCAGTCTGTAACCAGGTTAATTAATACTTGCTAATAATACTGAGTCATATTTGTAAATACACGTTGAATGTTTGGTTTTGATTTTGTTTTTGATAACTACGTGGTCAATATAGGCTGAAAAAAACACACCATGAATAAGAATACAAGGCTGAGACAGCTGGGCTTGTTTAGCCAGGAAGAGAGAAGGCCTCAGGGAGGGAGACCCCATTGCAGTCTTGCAGTACTTGAAGGGAGTTTATAAAGTTTATGCCCAGGATGGGACCCTGGGCAGTCTGATCTACTGGGTGGCAGCCCTGCTTGTGGCAGAGGGGTACGATCCAGGTGATTTTTAAGGTCCCCTCCAACCTAAGACATTCTATGATTCTGTGAATCAGTTACTACTAGGGGTGCTGGCATGTGATTTTATGAAAGATCATAGGAATTGGGGCATTGGAATTCTGCATAATATTTTGCGAATTGGGAAGAAAGATCAGAAAAATTAGAGAATCTTGAAAAATTTTAAATAAAAACTTATGGAGTTTCATATTATTTTCCTGCAGAAAGCAAGAAAATGAACCATGATTGTTAACTGTTGACGTAGTATGCCAGGAATCAACAGCTATTAAAATTGACTGCAAATCTAACTCAGCTCTGCAAATGTGAACAGTGGTTGCATAAGGTACTTGCAAGGTTGAATGTTAACCATGGTCCTTTGTGCTAGAGTATGTGTATCCTTTTATGGAACCACTTAGTCTCAAATGTAAGCTGAACAAAGGATGTGGGCGAGAGTAGGTGTTTCGTGAAACACAGAATGAAATCATAGAGTTCTGTGTGCATGAAGTAGCTGCTTTTTGGCTATTGTCTTGTAATCGAACAGCAATACTGTGGTAACCTCAGGACTGTACTTCCATAGTGAATATTGTGGCTGTTCCTCTAGCTGCAGCGTTCTTATATTTCTAATGGGATTATATAATAGAAATATTATATTTCTAATGGGAAATACAGATAATATGGAGAAGAAATCAAAGAAATCCCCTTTTTATAACCAAGGAGTGTGAATAGCTGGTAGCATAACAGTATCAGGTCAGACCTACATAGGCCAAGTTCAAGCTGTATGTGTGTGCAACATGAAGGAAGCTGATGGAAGTGGTCTTATATGCATGGTACATACAGTAGCTTGAGATTTTACTGGATCTCCATTCTACAATATGTGCTGTAGGTATCACCCACGAGGCACATATATCAGGACAAGATGTATGAGTTTTTACCTCTGCTTATCTACTTTCTAACTTGATTGTTTAACGCAAACACAGCTTCATTGTTGATGCAAATTAAAATGTCAAATTTGGAGTGACTTAAAGAAAGATGTGGTATTTTACCTTTCTTCTGTCTCTGCTTGAGGACATAGCCTTAGACTGATAACAGTTAATGCCAGCAACAGTAATTTGCGCTAATAAACTTGCCAGATCTTTATCCAAGCTGTAAGTTTGAATATTTTTTTCCAGTATTAATGGATCTGCTTCACATCTTCTCAAGTTTAACAAGAGTAAATACTATTTTTACAATATTTTGAAGAAGCAACTTTTCAAAAATTCTCATATTTTAGTAATTACTGGGACACTTGACCTTGGATTTGTATGTAAAACTTTTTGAAATTTGGCTGTCTGTAATTGCCACTTTAAGTGAGAGGTAGAGCATCGTATCTTGGATATATAACAAGCCTACCCATTGGAAGCTGCTTGGGATGTGACCTTGTGTAAATGCCTTTTAGATTACTTAGAATCATTTCACAAATCTAATTAGCATGTGATAAAATCACTTCAACTTACCTAATTTGACACTAGTCATTAGATTAATTCATGAAGTTTTATTTTTCTATTGTTACACATGAATGAATGTCATTTTTATGTGAAGAGAACTTAAAAAAATGAATCACCCTACATAGAAATTATAAACCAGTGTTTCATACTTGCAGTATATGTCAATATTTATCTTGGCCAGCAAGTTGTCATGTGTTTTTTTTTTTTCTGAGTAAAAGCAAGCCATGCTCTGAAGGGAGAGAGAAAAAAAATCTGCTGTGTTTGTAGGAGGTGCTGTTTAATCAGCTAGACCAGTTAATAACTCTTCCTGCCTTTTTTTATTTGTCAAGGGCTCAATATTTTTTCAATATGAGGTCTGCTTCAGTGTGCTTTAAATGACAGTTTATAATTAATGGTACTTGAGTGTGCCTCATTTCAAAAATTCATACAACATTCTTGGTTACAATTTATACATGATTTCAAAGTATAATTAACGTTCAATTTTACAAGATATATGCAAACAGATATGCAAATTTGAAAATAAATATGCAAACATAGAAAATGTTGTTGAATTAAGTAGTCCTTAACATTTTTAATGAAATCAATATTTTATTCATATTTTGCACACAATTTTGAGTGCTTAGTGATTTGATAGTTCTCAGACTTCTGTGGACCATGTCTGAAGATTAATTCTCCTATGACTCATCTTGTCTTTCAGTCTCCTGAATCTCATATATTCCTTATGGAAAACTAATCAAAACCCCTCTGAATTGTTGGGGCATGCTGTGTGGGTATTTTGGATAGTAACTTTAGCATGTTACTGAAACAGTTGAAAATAATATTTATTGAATCACATTAAGCCTATATCTTGTCCACAGTTCTAATTCTAACAGTAGCCAGAAAACACTAACACCTAGAGAGAAGTATGAAAATGCACTTCAAATGTACCAGTTCAGGTTTTTTTCCTAGCCTACAACCACTTGTGAGTCAAAAAATTTCCGTGGTGCCACAGGTCCCTATTTCTCTTACTTAAACTACTACTAAGGTAAATTGTCTTGCATCCTGCCACATTGCCCCCAGCAGCTTGTCTGTGAGCAGATCTCTGATGCTCTAGGGGCAGTTGCTCCATTCCATGCTGTTGTCCATAAGGAAACCATTCTGTACCTTCCTACTGTGTGATAGCGGTTCCTTATGGAATATTCTCTCTTTCCTCGTCCTCATCACTGTCTGTCTCAGTGGCTTGATATATTCTTCCTTTTGATGCAGGAGGCTATTTCCACTTCTACACAGTGCTAGTAGCCCTTACTTATATAAACTTCTTCATAAATTTCCTGTGTGATTTTTGCCCTTGAGTACTTGCTATTCCTCCATTTTGGTTGCCAACAAACTTGATTTCTAACAAGGAAATGTTATCTCAGAAGACAATGTAGTTTAGATACCTAGACAAACAAGATATAAATACATATGGAATTTTTTACTTAACTGATAAGAGAAGTACCTAAAGGGAGCCTACAGGAAAGCTGAGGAGGAACTTTTTATACAGGCAGATAGCAACAGGATGAGGAAGAATTGTTTTGAACTGGAAGAGTGTAGATTTAAGCTAGATATTAGGAAGTAATCCTTTACTGTGAGGGCAGTGAGACTGGAACAGGTTACCTAGTGAGGTTGCAAATGCCCTCTACCTGGAAGCATTCCAAACCAGGCTGGATGGGGCTTTTAGCAACCTTGTCTAGAGGGAGGTGTCACTGTCTGTAGCCGAGGGGTTGGATCTAGATGATCTTAAAGGTCCCTTCCAACTCAAACCATTCTATGATTCTTTGAGAAAATCCCAGGGATCCTGAGAGAAACTCAAGGTTCTGGCAGTAGTTGCTAGTGAATAACTAGGTAGCAGTACTGGGACACTGATACATCGTTCACTGTTGTAGCAGGTGTATACTTTATGATAATATAGAAATGGATTGAGCTAGAAGATAAAAAAAAAAATCCTGATACTTCATATCTGAAAGCTACGCTCTTTATGGCGTAATTATATAACGCAAACTGAGGAGAGGCACAGAGAACAATTGAAGAGTTTAGTGTCAGAAAGGACAAACAAAGGCTGAAGTTGTAGGCAGTATGTAGAGGCAGGTTTCCATTCTGTCTTTATTGCCACCCAAAGCATGCTTTAAGTTTGTACATTTCTGAACTACTGAAAGAATATTATAGAATTTCTGCAGCTGGGATATATTTCTTCAGGCACTTAGCAAAGCCTTCTCCATCTAGATTCTAGTGTTAGACAGGATGGCTTGGACAGGCATTGACTCTACATTGGAGGAATTTGAATTTGAGCATACAAATCTAGAGTGTATGAATGTGGTTCAGAAAATTGCATTTGAGTCAGAATGCACCATAGACAGCAGGAGGCATACAATACTCAGTTGCAGTCTCAGAATCTGAACTAACATTAAGCTATTCATAACACTTCAAATACTGTGGGTCCTACAAGATAGCTATCACCAGAGTGAATGTGGTTTCCTATCCTTGGTTTGCAGGATTACTGGTCAAGATAGCATGTCTAGGCCTTAAGTCATTTAGAGTTACTACATAGCATTCTTACACATGTAAGGATTTGTACTAAATTCAGTGTGTTAATTAATTAGGACTTGCTCATGTTAATAAAATTTTTAGGATTGTTCTCTTAAATTTTTTTCATCAGAAACTTGAATATGTTTAATTTTGTCTATGTTTGTGCACAAGTAATCAAAATTGTAACTATGTATCTGAAGAAACATCAGTTCAAAATAGGCTTGAATGCTACTTTGCTCATTGCAAACTGCTATTTGAAGTGCACTGTTTTGGTGATGAGATGTAGAAAAATGTATGTGCCCTTGCAGGTTTGTAGTCAAAATGCTATTTTGGGGCAAGTAGTGCTATAATATTTTCTGAAATAAATTTATTTATTACTACAGGTATAGTGAGGGAAAACCATACAGCTGCTTTCCTGCACATCTGTGGTAGTTTCAACATTTCTAGCCTGTTACTTACTGAAATGAGGACATTCTGGAGACCTGCTGTACTTAGCAGAACAGTTTTCAGAGCGATGCAACGCTCTCTGCCTTCTTGTCAAATAATCTTGGTTTTTAAAAGACTGTGTGTGTAGTTGCTCAGTTCTATATACCTTTTATTCTCCTAGAATGTTTCAGGTCTGATTTCTTACAATGTTTTATTTCTGTGGGCTGGATTTCATTTCATCTGATTGCTCAATCCCCTCTTCATTCTGTTGTAATTATTTTTTGAATGTCTCAAATTCTCCAATGGATTTATGACAATCTGAAAATTAACAATGGCCCTTAATTGCACAGGGCTATGTGAGTCACATAGTATGTACGTGACTGATGTTTCTTTCCCCTTACTTCCATCCAGGTAATTCTGTATGCTTTTGAAACCAGTGTAGAGGTGGTAAAATGTATATATGTTGAAACAACTTCTTCCTGGCACTCCATCACTTGGAAAGCAATCTGAGGCTTTTCCATAGGCTGAGGTATTGGCAGTAACTTATAAAATCTAAAAAATATGGAAACATGATTTTTGATTATGCTATAAATTGGGATTATTTCCTTCAGGCAGGCGGAAGGACATGCCAGCTGGACTTTATATTTTGGCTGTTAGAAAGCTTTAGGAGCCAAAATTATAATTAGCTTACACATATTGAAATATGTTCTCCCCAGCTATATTCTTTTTTTTTTTTTTTTGCCAAAACCTGATACAATTCCTGAAAGATGCATTTCCCCTCAGCACAGGAAATATGTGTCATTTTGTTGGTGTTACCCACCCACCTGTGCAGTGCTTGCACAGGGAGGCAGTACACCTGTTGCCTGCACGTGACAGACGTGCACTTGTGCCACAGGGGCAGCTGCAGAGGCCATGGGCTGCCTCCCTGACTGCTCAGGACACCAACTGCAGGGATATACACTTTAAGCCAATAGGACATGAATTGCTCAGAACTGCGGGAAATGCATCTAAACACAGGCTAGGAAGAAAAACAAAGCTTGTTCTTCAATAAACCATTAGTGCAAGAAAGTTGCTTGTACTTCAGTAGCAGTTTGTTTTGTCTTGCAAAGTAATGCCAGAGAGTTCCAGCTGATGTCCTGAGATACACAAAGCAACTATTGCATGAGTGAGAATGAAGGACTGGTAGGCACTGCAGAAAGAACCTTTACCTAAGGAATTTGACAGAAAACATGAGCTACAACAGAGGATACTGAAATTGCTAGAAAGCCTGAGGGCTTAATGAAGTCTGGATAGGACAGCAGAGGAAGCCAGTGAGAGCAAAACTGGTCTGGGAGTGCTTTCACTCACACTCCTCTGTCCCTCTTCTGATTTAGCCCACTATGAGAACTGACCCATAATGTCTGTAGTTCACCAAAACTGAGGAGAATGAAAAAAAGCTGAGGCAGAGACAAGTAGTGATCTGTTTGTATTTCATAACAAATCAGACATAGGACTGCACTCAGAATCCAGATTCTCTGCTTTCACAGTTCAGTGCCAGCCATCCAACAGCCACATTGATTTGAGAGCATAACTCTATTTTTTCCCCCCACTGTTTGGAGTATGTATTTTCAACTGGGCCTTTCACTATATTAAAGGCAATAAATTGATTTCTCTGAATGGTTCTCAGATTCTATGTACAGAAGATTCCTTTTACTTTTTTTTTTTCTCTTTTTCTGTTTGCTTTGTGGCTGATAACCAATTAACAAGGCAGTCTCTGACAGTGAACCCAGTTCTGCATTCTATTTGGGATATTCATTTGACTACTATTTACTACAAAGATTATATGCTTGAATAATCTGAATCCTTTTGTTGTTGTTGTTGCTTTTTTTTTTTTTTATGTGTGTAAAAAAAAATTCTGACTTACTATTTACTACTTTCTCCTCAGAGGAACATAGAACTTTCTATAGGAATATCATTTAATTTGGGTAAGAACTGAGATAAGGTTCTACAATTGATGGAAAGCGAAGAGGGAATATTCAGAGCACAAGGTGTTATGTCCATCTGAGACCTGTGCACTGTTCACAGCTGTGGATTTAATTAGGTGTAGCTCTCCCAGTTTAGGGGCCAGTCGAAGCTGTCCTGTTGCCTTGGCATCAGCGAGGTACGTATTCACGTTACAGCAGGGGGCTCCATAGTAGCAGAGAGATTTCACTGAGCAACAGTCAGTTAGATCAGAACGCTGTGAGACATTTTAAAAAGTATGGAGTTGGATTATTTATTATTTCAACTTAAAATCTTAAAGACTTAAGTGATTTTGAAACTGATTCCTTGCAGATGTAAAAAACACATGGAGAAAAACAGGTTTGGTCAGGGTGTTTCAGTGTCCAAAAAGAGAAATTCCAAACCTAGAGCAGAAGAAAGATCTAGAAATTAGTGCACAATTTAACTTGAAGTTTCAAGACAAGCTGTTAATATTACTTTTTGAGGGTGATACTACTAACTGGAAAGCTTTTTTTCTTCCTGGTTATAATATCTGGTACTCTCAATACTGCTGCTTTCCATCTGTTTAGAACTTAGAAAAAAAGCTTATAATGCTTGAGTTGAAAGCTTTCTTATTAATGTTAGTAATGAGAAAGGAAGTTAAAGGCAGTTAAATGCAGGTTTGACTTAATAAATAATAAATGTTCTGTATCTTTGTTTTGCTTAGACTCTTGAATTCATGGTAATTTTAGTTGCCATTTATTATACTGCTTTTTGAGTGAACACTTTGAAGTGTGCTACTACCAAATCTTACCAGATCACCAAACAGAAATACGTAACTAGTAGTTCAGAAAGTGAGCATAAAATTGTGTTATTTGAAAATGACTGTAGTTTCCCTGCTGAAAATTTACAAGCATTACTGTATAGTTCATAACATCTGTAAAAAAATGTTTTCTTTTCATGGACTGTTTTCTGTGTTTGGAAATTAATGAAATATAAATGATGAGAAAGTAGTAAAAAATATGAACAGGGATAGAACTTGAAACCTTTACGATTTACTAGAAGCTGAACTGCAAAACCCTAACTTTCCTGTGAGTTACAGAGTTATATACTCACACAAGTAAATTCTTTTTCTGTCCAGATTAAAGTCATTTTCTACTGCCTAAATTCTTTATAACTTAGTTCTTTTATTAATCTATCTTTTAATTAAAATATATGATAGCACTGTAGTTCTCTTGGTTATTTTGATAGAATTCTATGTTGCCAAAGTCATTCTGATTAAGATTTCAAAAATTTCCAGTAAGCAAAATGTGTCTGTTGGTAGAAAATATCAGTATAATTTTTTGGATGGATGGGGAAGAAGCAAATGTGTCTTTTCAAGGCAAGGAAAAATGTCTGTAGGTCCTTCAGACCTGATTCTAGCACATTTATTCAGTATAGTAGTACTGTTTTGCCATGTCCCTTGTGATTTGATTCCAGATAACAAGTATAAACAAAGATTGGTGCAGCAGAAATGCTAAGTCATGGCTTGAAACAGTGATTGAGCACCTGGTAGGAAGGCAGGGCCAACCCAGGGGAGCTCAGGTGTGTGCAATGTACCTAAGTGACCCGAAGGTGTGGATCCTGGCTCCTTCCCTTCCCAGACCTCATTTAAGGATTGGTAGTGAGAGTAACAGTATTTCGTCAGAGATCTCTGCGTACCTGAGTCTTTCTAAGGGTAAGTAGTTTCTTTCCTTTGTTTTTGTGCTCACGGCTCTTACGTTTGATCGTATCCTCGTTTGCTGCAACCTAGGAGTTAGCTATTACTCTGCTGTTGCTGTGCTTTCCATCACGATGTAGCATTACAGTCAGTAATCCCACAGATTTAAGTGCAATGCTAGGTGTTTGTCTTAATTCCTACCTCCTGTTTATATGCATATATGTGAAGATGTCCCAAACTTATATGAGAACAAAGTAACTTTAAGTCATTTCATGCTATAGGAAATCAGTATTTTGCTTTGCCTATTTGATCTGAAGTGAGTCTAGCTTTGTGATTAGTTTTGCTTTTGGAGGTTTGTCTGCTTTGCTGTCTTTGCCTAGCGTGACCTATAGTTCTGAGGCTACTCCCTGAGGAAAACTTCTACAGTAGTTACATCTTTTTGGCTTGTGGACTTTTCTTGACAGTAGGCTTAGTTACTTTGTTAACAGGAGGGTCCCTGGGCCTCCATGTGCTGTACTTCTGTAGCATTTCAGCCAGATAATCTACAAACGCTTGCTGCTAGTGACCAGAGGAGAAAATTTCTCATGCTTCCCTCAGTTATAGGTGGTTAACTGCTACCAGCTACCTTAAATGGTATATTAAGTATATAGTTTAGTATTAAAGTGTAAAAGAAGTCAGAACACTTTTTTTTTTTTTTTTGTATGGGAGAAAGTAATGTAAAAGTGGAAACTATAGTAGAGAGTATAATGCTTAAATGAAAGGTTCTTTATATAATTTGGTAGTTTCAATACAGATGAGTAGTTGTGTGGAATAAAAAAAATTAATTCTTCTGAACTTACCATTGAATAAAGAGTCCACAAAACCGGAAAAAAAAAAAAAAGACCCATGAATAAATAGTGAGTTGTCAGTTGAAAAGAAGCAATGAAAAACTAGGAAGAGTTAAAGAAATGAAGAGGATAAGGTGCCAATAAAATCAGAATTTGTTGGATTGGTGTGAGCAATGATCCCTAGTTCCTCATTAGTTTCACATACAGTGTGTGTTGCCAGAGTAATTTGGTCCTAGATTAATTCACAGAGAATTTTGATCAACGATTTATATTTTCCACAAGAAATATCAGTGGAAAAAGGTAGAAGAGGAAGCTGTGTATAGGAGCAGTTGTATAGTAAATCCTCAATATACTGGGGTCGCATCGCTGACCTTTTTAGAATTAGGGCTTCTAAAAGGTCTCCTTTACTGCAACAATCAAAATATAAGTAATTACTCATCCCATTTCTCCTACTGATCACCAAAGGAAACAATTCCATAACTTTAACAGATATTACACTAAATGCGTTTCATTGTTTTTGTATATTGAGGAGATACCATGGAATTATCCAGCTGTGGTTAATGGTTTAACTAAGGAGAGCTCTTTCAGGATTGCAGGTAAGTCAGATAAATACTTTAGCTTTAGATTTATGGGCACAGAGTCTGTGGTTGGTGTTTGGCATGCAGCTGCCCGCTCTATCCGTTATTATGCACTAACTTGTTTCCTTGGTTGGAATTTGGGGATGAGGAAATAATTTCATAAATGATAAAGAAAAAAACAGTCTATTTCATTCTGGATAGCCACTGCATAGAAACTGTCAAAAAACGTGTTGGTCTAGGTTCATCTCTGCTGCAACTCCATTGATTACAGTGGAGTTAAATCAAAGATGAATCTGTCTGCTCAATTTAAATCTAATGATTGGTTAAAAAGTCAAGGGAGAGCCCTATCTAAATCCAGTGCTGTTTTATCCTTGTGTCAGCATTTAATTCCATTTGCATATAAGCCTATTTCCCTTTTCTAAATTTAATTTGTTAGAGCTTGGCCCTCAGCAACAACAGCAGCAACAAAGTAATTGCATACAGTATTGGGCAATAGTGCCAATACAGCATGTGCTATAAAAATGTCTCACACGAATTTATAAAACATAGTCATTAGTCTGCTTGGTAACAGCAGTATCTAGATGTCTTTAAAAAAAAAAAAAAGTCAAGCTACTTCAAGGACATGTGACTTTTAAGAATATACATACAAAGAAGCATTTTTTAATATCAGCTATTAGTTGTGGCCATTTCACTGAAGGAAGTGGGGTATCCACGTTTCCTATGAGCAATAGGAGTAGTCCTAGAATTTCATTAAGATGAGATAAAACTGACCAGGGTTTATTTCTCAAGGTACCTGAGACAAATTCTGTGGCTTTGCACAAAGTACTTTTGCTGTGTGACTTATTAGGCTTGTTTTAAACTGAAGAGGAACGTTTGGCATTGTCACAATCTACCTTGTTTAACTGCTGTGCTCCACTGCAGTATTATGTTGTTTTCATGTCACCTAGCCTCCAACCGCTTAGTCCAGACATCATTAGACCTTCTCCTAGCCATCTTATGATAAAAAGAATTATTTTTGTGAATTTGACCTGATCTAGTCATTCAAAATCTGTTGTTTTTCCAAAGGTAGTGCTACCTGCCTCAAGTTTATAGGTTCCTTCCTATATTCTCATTTTTCTTATCCTGAATGTTTATTTACAACCAAAAGGAGAACCCCTCAAATCCAAACAGTACCTAGGATTTAATTTGAGTTTCCTTGCTGCTTCTAAAATTAAAAATGGGAGTAGATTTCTATGTCTTGTCACTTTTTCACAACTTCAGAATCTACTGAGAAATCATTTCATCATCACTGTTTGTGGAAAGAAGCTACTGATGCCAAGAGGCAGGGATACCGGCCTGGGCTATGTGCAATGCTGAATAAATAGTCTGGAAGAGAAGCCAAATTTTTTGAAGTATAGTTGCATGCTTTGTGCCCAAGGCCATGCTGTATATGGAATATTGTCTAATTGAGGATGGAAAATAAACACTTCTGTATCTGATCTCCATACTTTTCACTTTCTGACCTTCATCTTTAGATAAATCAGGTTATTTTCTAATGTATCAGATATATTCTGTGTTTTGTTCCTCCTTTGAGCAGGAATGCCCACCATTAACCTTTCCGCACACTCATATTGCTTCTTGATATACTTCCTCAGTAGGATTAGAAAGTACTCAAGATCTTTCAGGAGATGCTTGCCACTTTATGAGATTAGGACAAACCTGTCTTTGATGTTTATGTGATTGCACCCATCTGGCATAACCAAATGTGGAGAATTGTTCTATTTTTATGTAATGTTCCAGTTACACAGAAAAAATCAAATAAAAAACATATTTCTTTATATCATTTCTTCACTTAAAGAAAAAGAGAGGATATGTTGAGATTGTTTCTGTCCATGCTCAAATGCTTATCAGAATTGGCAAGTAAAGATGTGGTTTCAGCTTTTAAATGTTCAGGTTTTTAAATATTGTAACAATTTTACTGTATTTCCCACTCCCTCCTCATCTATCATCCATGTATTCATTATAAATGTCAGATAAGGCTAATCCTTCATGTGACATTACTACAGATGGCTGCACAGTGGACTTAAACCTGATGCTGATTGTCTGGATAATCTGGATAAAAGCTAGTAACCTAAACCAAATTCATTTTGTGTATTACTCAAGCTAATAGTTAAGATAAGTATAAAATATTTATTTCAACAATTTAATGAACTCTTTTTCTTCTTACGCTTTCTAGTTTTGTATTTTGGAGAGTGTTCTTCCACATCTCCCAGTGTCCTACCTTGAGTAAATCCTTATCTTTTTTATCCATGCTTATCTCTTCTGTTAAAATTCCCTTTCGGTTGAGGCTTGACTGTCTTCAATAGGCACAATTGAAAAGGAACTTTAATTTTTTTATATGAAAAGGTTTTAATTGGCAGAGAACAAAACAAGCACTTCTGTTTTCTAAGGCTCTTTGAGGTCCAGTGATTAGGATGAGAGATGATGGGAGTGGAGTCCCTTCTGGTGAGTAATCTAGACCTCTGACCAAACCTGAGTGTTTGGAACCTGTTTTTCTGTCTACTCATGAATAGAAGAATCGTCTCCTACATGGGATTTACTCTCAGTTTTGTGTATTCCTTTATTCTGAAGATGTTCTTTCATTCAGTAATGGTGTTTGTTTTCTGAACTGAGGAATCCACTAGTTAGTGGATTCCTCAGTTCCACTAATCCACTAAAAGACTAGTTAGTTGAAAAAGAGGTTCCTATGTGTGTTAAGCAGCCATTTATTTCCATGAAAATTTTTGTGACACTAAATGGCTATAACTACATAAATGTAAACAGAGCTTGGCTCTGTTAATAATAATACATACATATTCCAGTGAAACAGGAAGATTCAAGTATAGAATAAGTTTTAACTGAACAATGCACAGGATTTTTAAATCTGGGAATGGGAAATTGCAAATTTAAACTATTTGAATTAATAAGGTGTGGTTCTGACAGACTGAACACGCTATGACGGTTGGAGGCTGAGCTTTCAAGCCAGAAATGCCTGTAGAAAAACTTTTAATACCATTTCCCTTTACTTCCTTATGCGGCCCCTAGGGCTTCTGCATTTGTGTTTAAGGTGAAGTAGGAACGTGATTTTGATGTTTTTTGTTTGTTTTATTCTTTGGTGGGGAGCTTCTGCAGAGGAAGAGGGAGGGAAGAAGTATGCAGTATTGCATCTGGAATCTGGATCCTGCCTTGCCTACCTGTTGCTACCACTGAATGCTGGCTGTGGCTAGAGGACTTGGGGAGGAAAGTACTAGGTTACTGATTGCCATTTCATAGAACTTTATTTTGGGCTTTTTCAGTTCAATTCTCTTTCACTTGCAACCTATGAAAAATAAATCAGAGTATTTTCAAGCTGGTCACTAGCCTTGAAGTTTAGGAAAATAAACTTTCCAAGAAGCCAAGCTGCATAACTGTTGTATAGATTTTCATCTACCACCTACCACAGTTGAGGTTTAGAGTGGGGTATGCAACCTGAGCAGATTTCCGTACTGAAATGAGATAGGGTCTTATTTGATCTCTCTCCCCAGTGAGATACTAGTGCAATGATCTGGAGCATGGTATGTGTTGAAAAGTTCTAGTGATTCTGTTCTATTTACTTTGCCTCCAATGGATACTGCAGGAAGAAGTAAAGAGATAAATACCCCTGGCCAGATGAAACACGTAGTGTACTGCATTTGGAGTACCAGGATACAGTATTGCCATCTGTTATCAGTCAAAACTCTGCTGGATGTCCTTTGTAGTCTGCAGTAGCAGATCTGATAGTTAGAAATCTCTGCCTTTCTCAAAGTTGTTAGTGTATCACTGATTCTAAAAGTGTACAGATCACACTGTTGGCTTAAATTAACTTAGTTCTTCTGAAATGTCAGAGTCCAGATGACCTTCACCAGCAGAAAAATTGATGCTTCCCTTTATGTGTAGAATGATACACCGGTTAGGTATAACTGCTTCTAAACATTTTCAAAATTTACAGAAAATTATTACGGGTCAAATAAGACTAGTCTGTAATTACATCTTGGAGTATACCACAAGGATATGTAGTGACATCCTTCTGCAGGGAGGTGAACGAAGACATTTTGTCCAGTTATTTTTTTATCATTAATGTACATGTTGTGATCAGATGCCATTATAATTGTTGTTTATTATGAGGTCATAAACATTTATAGTGGAAAAGAGGATAACTATTTTGGTCTGAAAGGTTAGTGGAAGAAAGAAGAATTATTACAACAGCTGTGTAAAGGTGAAAGGAGTAGGTAATTACATGAAATGCTGCGAGCAAGAAATCAAACTTACAATTACATGTTTTGTGGCAAATAAAGTCTTAGTGCAATTATATACATAAAACTAATTATCTTTATTAATAGTGGTAGTGTTATTTTAATGTTTGTGGTTATAAAAAGAAAGCAATAATTTGATCTAATGATAGCCACTTTTTGACTAAATTTTTTCAATCTTTTTTTTCTCCTTTACATGTGAATATTTAGGTTGTGGTTTTTAGATGGTAGCAGTTCCACACTGATCTATTTTAGAGACTTACAAAAAGTGTGCAGATAGAATATTATTGACCATATAGATGTGGTTTTAAGACCTATGCATAGTGCATGTATTTTGTACCATCTGTTCCACATTAGAGGAAATGTCAAATTCTGCAGGGCTATTTCTTTGCATGTTGTAGGCTTGGAAGTGTCATTTCACCACTAAAAATGTCTGTGTTATCAGGACTGATACATCACTTCCAGAAATGCTATTTAGTGGAGTGTGTGTACGTATGGAAATGATGTCCTAGTATAAAAAGGGTCCTGGGTTATGGTATTTTATGATCCGTGTATCTCTAATTCATCTTTTGCTTTTGAAACATAACACATGTTCTAGCTGCAATGATATGGGTTCTTACTTATTATACTTAATGGATTATTCATCCTCTTTGTCCTTGACATAATCCTAAGTATGTGCATAAAACTCAGATCATGTTGCCCATAAAAACCAATCAGCCCGAGTTCTTCTGCAAGGTGTTGAACATTCACCCAGAGCAGATGGTAAAGATAATGTTTAATAAAGAGTTAGAGGATTAGTTGGAACAGAAATAAGCTAAGAGAAAGGGATAATTTCATTTCATATGAAACTCCATGACATTTCATGTTCCCAAGGACTGATTAATATTATGCCGAAAGCTGCTCTTTTTGGCCAGTTTGTCCTAGTACTGACCCTGCTTATGTTGTCAGCTGCTGTATCTGCATGTGTTATTTTACCACTTCGTGAATAACTCAAAAGAAAGCTCTCTGGTTCTCCTGAGGCTGGCAGAAGTAATTCTTAATTAAATGAGGATAGGAGAGGTGGTAGGATTCTACTAAATATGTTGAATATATTTAAGCAACTGGTAACTCAACCGAGGCTTAGAAGAAAGATTTTTATAGGTGATTTTAAGCATAAATTCATTCTAAATGATATTTTTTATAATATGTGGAGTTAAACTTTGGATTGCTTTGTATATTTAGATGCGGAATGAGAAGTAGAGCAGAGGTTAGACTGTAATAAATACTTCTTTTGGTCTTGTTTTAGGAAAATGTAGTTTTGCCTTCAAAAGGGCATTGGAGTAACAGCACCTACATATTTTATGTACTGTGTAATATTTAGAATGTGGGCTATCTTTATTTTCATTAGGCTTAATCTGAAGAAGCTGAATAAACAAAATCAGGTAGAACCAAGTACTTTACAATTAGGGTATTTCAGAACATAGTATTGTCCTCAGGGTTGATGTAACATTGCTTTATAAATTGGAATATCAGGAAAAGCATGCCAGGTCTGGATACTGCAGAAGCACTTTATGTGGAATCTACTGGTAAATGCAATACTCTTCAATCTGAATGCAGAATTTAAACTCCCTAGATCCATTTTTATATGTGAACACAGCTGCTCAGGAGAAGACATTTTAGAATGGTTGATGGGTGGCAGAAGACAAGGATTTAAGAGTAGTTTTGATACAGTGGACAGAATCAAAACTGTTTTTTTTTTTTTTTACAGGGACTAAGTAGTTATTGGAGTATAGAAATAGATATAAGCATCTCTGACCTCATTCTGGCTAAAGTTTGAAGTTCTGAACTTTATGGTATTTATGGTCTTTAATGGTATAGCTCTGTCATCTGTTTCTGTAATTCAAAATCAGAAGTGCTTGTATTCTAGAACTGACATAACTGCTTCTGCACTGATGGACAAAACCTGCATCCTTTGAAAACCTCTTGAAGTTTGGTGGCTTGGGTAGCATTGCTCCCATAGTTCAGATGAAATGTATGTGTGATCCAGGCTTTTGAGACATGTCCCGTTCTTTACTTCAGACGATGTTTGCCTTCTACTGCTGACTTTTCCCAGTTTAATGTGTAATGGTCTTTTTCCAATATGTTTGTAATATTTTGTAGGATATTTCAAACAGCAGAGTCTGTTTAAGATAGTCTGGAGTAAGATAAAAATACCAAGACACTGTTAAGAATGAATTAGAAATTAATGAAATGCTAATTTCATTGGGAATAGTAAAAAAGATTTAACTTTTGTGCTTGGAAACTACTTGTAGATGTTGAATAGTTTACAATGTAACTGCCTAGTAAAATTATTTTCAGATGCCCATAAGTTTGATAAATATTTATCCATAGTTCCTTGAAGCCACCTTTTGAAACTTCAGCGGTGACAATGAAACTCAACAAGAAGTCTGTCTGCTGATACATATTATCAAAATCAGATAATGCAGCTCAGCAAGCAGAGAGGGTCATGCTGTGGAGCCCAGTTCAGACGTAGATAAGTCTAAAGCAAGTTATGGCTTTATCTCAGCTTAACCTTGAACCAGATGCTCTTTCCAAGCCCCTCCAGCCTCCCTTGTAATACTTACAGTTTGCCACAGCTATGCAGTAACACACAGCTAGAATTAACGAAAAGAGGCTTTACCCAGCAGTAAACATATCTTTAAGTGTTTTTCATCAAAAAGATGTTTTTTTGTTTTTTTTTTTAAATGTGGAGATCAAAATTAAACTAGTCAACTATTTATTTCTAAGTGGAACAGGAGATTCAGGTACAAAAGGATTTTTTCATCATGACAGTTGAATAGTGATTGTACTGGAATGTGCTGCCAAACAGAAAATTTATTCAACTCAATTTTTTTTTTTTCTTTTTAAGTAACTTTCGCTCCAGAAATGGTGATTACTCTGAAATGCATGGGTATTTTAATTCTTTCCCAGGCTGTAAATGATTAACACACAAGTCATTTTTCCTGGCACTCAGTGTTCACCTTGTAAGTCTCTTTGGTTTCTCACTCTCCAGCTTGCCAGTTAGTGTGTTCACATCGTCCCCAAATATTGCTTTTCTCTTTTCTCTCTACATTTTTCTAGTCTCAGCAGAGAAAAGTCAGAAAACAAGCTTTGTTTTGATTATGACTCTGTTTTTCTCAACCAGCACTTTTCAAAATTTCTCAGAAATCAAATGTTCATTGTTTCCTTTTTTTATTCCTATTTAATGTGTATTGGCTTTTTGAACTAGTGTCCTCTAGCTCTTATTTCTCCTTTAATGGGGTCTCTGCGTTGCTTTTCTCATAAGGTGAACACCTCATTTTTGCATCTGATTTGAACAACCATGCTTCATTAAGAGTCTGCTGATTTGCATAGCTTTGGAATAAGTGAGAATCTACTGCTAAATGTACTATGTTTTGGATGTGTTTCTTGTGTGTGTAATTATTGGTTTTGACTATTAATAGGATTGTTTTTCCTCTAAGGCTTTTGTATTTGTGTATATGATTTTTTTCTTTTTTCTTTTCTTTTTTTTTTAACATATACTTGTCCAAAGGAAGAGTGAAGTTATGCTCAAATATTATGATATCCTGATTTTGTTTATTTATTTTAAAATAGTAAACTCACAAATTAATTGTCCTAATGCTAGTCTCTCTGGAACTTGTTCTTGTGAAGACAGTAACTGTGATGATATGTTGCTTTTCTATAGCAATAGTTTTATTGGCAGATGTAATGCTTATGCTTTCTAGTTACATCAGTGTGTTTTATTAAATAGATATCATACAGCTGCAGCAAACCAATAATATTTCAAGTATTCATATTTCCAATGGAAAAGACAAGCCAGTTGCAGGAATATTTGTCACTGACTTTATTACAAATACTCTTAATTTTTTATCTCATTTAAGTCTCATTATTTTTAAATTTCAGATAGAAACACCCTTTTACTCTGAACTTTAGTTTTTCTCTTCTGAAAAACCCATAGAGATGGTGAACAATATGCTTTAAGGATAGAATGCCTTTGGTTGGCATAGTGAAGCATATAGCCTGCTTTATTCTGAGACAACCTATCCCCTGAATCAATTTTCCTGTGCAAATCACAGCATTGGAGTTGGCTGCCACTTTGGGCAGTGAGAGTGAGGAAAAGCTGGACTCAGGAAAAATTGCATCACCTCATTTTCTAGTAATATCCTCTCTTTTGATCTCCCTTCCTAAAAACAGAAGATGCAAATTGTTCCAGGTTTCCACTGGAGTGTAGTAAGATATGGAAAACATTTTATTCCTCTGATATTAAATTAGTAGGTAGCGTTCTCCGGTGTCTTGCTTGTTTGTAGTCTCTGATTAAGAGAGAGGAAATAAATCTTGGCTGTCTTAGCTTTTAACACTCTACCCCCTTATTAACCTGACAGTATTTACATACAGAAAAAAACCCACTTATTACCTTGCTAATAAATGCAAGTACAACACAATCTACTTTTTAATGGGTGGACAGATTTATTCACTTTTCTCAGCTGAGTTTGTGTTGATATAACAGAGATGTTTGTGAGACTACGCGTGATGGATTTGATTTTGCTTCAGGTTGATGCTTCATTGCACTAAGCGTGAATGTAATTTATGCTCAACAAACCTTCCTTAGTGGACCTCTTGTAGAAAACAACTGGACTTCATTCCAAACAGAGCCTTGATGATGGCTAAGAGGTTGCTTCACAGTTCTCTTTGAGTCTTTGTAGTCATTTATCCTGTTTCTATTAGATGTTAAGATAGCACAGGACTGCAGGAATAATTATTTCTATAGTTGCTATTCTGGATTGAGATTTTTCTCTCTATTGAAATTACAGGAAGTCATGAAAATAGGAAATTGCTATACATTTATAATATATTTCATACATACATTATGTAAGTGTCTAATCATTGAGTGTGGTGAAAGTTTGAAAAGATTGTCTTGTCATTTGGTAACAATGAATCCTTGACTTTGAAACTGAGAGCCTCTTACGATGTCAGGAGGAGCAAAACGATGCTTTAATGTATGGCAAGATTACTAAAGATTAAGAATATGGCCTGTTTTTTAAGAGATGTGGTAGAGTTTGGTGATACCAACACATGGCAATGTGCGAAGAGAAGAAAAAATCGGATGGAATGATTTTGCTGTTAAAAAGGGAGTTTATAATGAAACAACTTACACTTGCTTTGAAATATGACAATGGCAATTTTTTGTTTCCTGAAGACAAACTATTACTGATGTATCTTTGTGAATCAGCGGGAAACTTTCCAATACAGGTTGTCCACATCTATTCAATAGCAGATGTAATTTGTCCAACTTGTCTAGCAGTATATAATACTACTGTCACACTTTCCTATAATGCTGAAATTCTGGTGAAAAATTTAGATTATTTCTGTGCGATTCCAAAGGAATATATATCCTTCAACCTTTATGTCTTAGGTCTTGGTGAATAAGAAGTTTAAATTCACCTGATTTTATATGTCATTAGAAGTAATGCAGCTCTGAAATGCATTGAATATGCATTAGACTAGAAGTATTGATATTATATGAATCTTTATTTTTTCTGTGTTTGCTGGAGGAAAAGATATCAGCATGTGTAATAAAGTCTGAGGCCTCAAATTTCTATCTTCATGTCAGTTCAGATCCAACAGGATCCCCTATAAGATCACTAAAGCCACTACACTGTGGGGTCAGAGAACTGCTTATAAGAACAACTGAACTATTAGGTGAGGTTCAGAACCTCTTTTCCTCAGATAAAACTATTACTGCTCCCTAGCAACAGGTAGAGATATTTCTAAGTCTTTCCTGCTGTATAAGATGATACTGGTACTGGAGAAAAAGAGCTGGTATCTGTGAGCACGAGACCTTGGAGAATTACCCATCTAAAGAAAGTCTGGTTCTTCAATATAGCTGTTCATCATTGCTTTTATGGGAGAAGGGATATCAGAGATTGGAAAGTATTGATAGTATGAAATACCTCAACAGGCTCAATAAGTATGCATTCTTCTTGTTTGTGGATTCTCTTAAGGAGAGTTTTATACTGTTCATAAAAATATTTTCCCTCCTAGTGAACTAGAGTCCAGTTTCTTAGTGTCTCTCCTTTCTTTCCTTTTTGTTTTCTTTTTACTTTTGAGGAAAAATTAAAGGAAATGGAAGCACTGATTTGACTTTTTTAATGGCAGTAGGCTCCTCTGGTTCACCATAAGGGACACTTATTTTTTTTTGTAGTAATGAAGGAATGTCTGGGACCGCATTAGTAATCATGTGTTTCTTCATTTTATTTTGTGATTAAGTTTCCACAGGTGTAGCACAGGAAGCAGAAAGTCTAAAAGAAAAAAGAAAAAGGCTAGGGTGTGTAATCAGATGAAATTATCCAAGGGACGAGGATTAGGACAGAACCAGAACCTTGGAATACCGTCATTTATTTATGATGCTGAATGATTCTTAATCATGCTAGTAGATGGACAATATTCTGAAGAGTTCTAGAAATTATAAGATAAAAATTCTATTGTATTACTAGATTTTGCTGAATATATCTAAGTGAATGAAAACAATCTACAATACAAACATTGTAACTAATATATCTAAAATACAAACATTAAACTTTATCTAACTGAAATTTAAGTATGCAGCAGTATCTTTCTGTACTCTGAGGCAGTAGGTGACAATGGGTTACTCTGGTAGGTTTATAAGATATTCAAATATAGCAATATCTTGGTGATGATATGATGATTACAACTTTGCAATTGGCATGTCTCAACTAAGTACAGGAACATAGCATTCCTAATGAGATATAGCAATTAATGTCATGTCACAAAATCATTCTTTCCCTACTGTATCTTAGTGCTACGAATGTGTGTTCCCATAGGCTGGTGAATACAGATCTAGCGTTATCGTATTAGAGAACAAAGATAAGGTTGAGAACATGATCTGGAACAAAATTACTCATGCAGTGTGTGACTCTTTGCCTTGGTTAAGGTAGCGAGGATACTTGTTCTCTTTTTTGCCTAGCTCATAGGAGCTTGAACTATTCAGGAAATGGCTGAAGAATAGGAAAAGATGTTCGATGATGACTGGGGCAGTTAGTCACAGTAGTCTTAATGTAAGTTTCTGAAAGTAATTCCTCTTGGATACCCTGAGCCATTGTTAAGTAAGGCTCAGTTTTGCACTCTCTTTAGGCATTGAACCCACATCTACGTGCTTAAAATTCTTCCCATGTATTACTATGGGCTACTGAAGTCTGAAGTTAGGAATGTGTGTGAACATTTTCAGAAACAGTCCTAGCCAAAATTCCCAATTATTGTGTTGAGAGTTTTTCCTGAATGCTGATAATGCCCATGTATGACAAAACACATTCTTTCAAAGTCCACTTGGGTGATAGTAACTCAGGAGAAGTTAATTCAGTGGCGGTCATTGTCTTTTTGGTGTAAAACAAAATGAAACAGGCTTGTGCATCTCAGATTATCTTGTTTGTTTTAGTACAATTTTCCTGTAGCTTCATACTTGCCAGCTTACAGCAAGTAAGTTTTTGGACAGTACTAAAGCAGAGTAGGTTCAAACTACTGACAGTGAAAAGCTATATATTTGTCTGTGTCTGCATTTATCTGTCTTCTATCAGCAGAGTTCATCCAGGATTAAAACTTGTTACTAAATGTATTAGAATCACTTGAATAACTGATTTAAATGAACTTTAGATTATTCTTATTCTAATACCTTATCAGCTAGAGGAATATGATGAAAAATGCCACTAGTCTCTTTGGCTGGAAAGATTAAGACATACTTGTTTATGTGATTGGAAAACGTCTGATGTATGTGAGAAAAATTCCATTCCATTTTTTTAATTGAAGTACTCAGAAAATCTTTAAACTGTTCAAGTGAGTCTATGTTCCCAAATGCCAAAACGGTACAGTATTAATTTTGAGCAAACATGTATGAAAAACATGAAGAAGTTAAATAATATGGAACAGACAAAATATTTCACCAGTCTCTAGTAGTATTATTTGAGTGTTTCCTGTTAAGTGAGCATGCTTACACGTGCTTTGAAAGCAGGCTGTTTTCCTTTGAAATAAAATTGTTACATACTCATATTTGACATCTTTTCTATTACAATTAGATGAAAATGCACTTAAAATGTACTTAGGTTGCTCTGAAAGTAATGCTTCCTATTTATTTCCATTGAAATTACAGCAGATGAAAAGAGAGCAATGACACTATTTGATAGAGCAAATTCTCAGCTACAAAAATCTTTTTCAACACGGTCACCACCATTAGCTGCACATTTTTGCCAGCAATGGACAAGAGCCTGTGTGCCATGCTTGTAAAATTCTGCACTGGCATAGGTGGTTGCTGTTGTTGTTACTACTGTGAAATGCACAACCCACTGCTACATTGTGATCCCATCCACTGTTTGGTCCCCATAAGTGTTCAGCAAATGTCAATGAATGTCAGTGGGTGCTTTTTTTTTTTTTTTCCTCAGGGAGGAATTCAGTGACACACATTTGCTTTATGTGCATTTCCATGTCAGATCCCATTCTGTCAGACTGCCCCTCTGCTGCTGTCTGTTGCACAGCAACTGGCTATAATAGGGTTTTGGTGGGAAGATTCTACCTCTACTGCCATCGCACCATCATCTGCCTCTGATTTTGTAGGCCAGCATAATAAAATGGAAGACATTACTTTCCAAACAACCTTCATATTTAAAATGTCTGATGGAGATGATTTCTTTATGAAAATGAAGAATCTGAGGGTATAAATTAAATGCAAAACTGCCTCATTCAGTCTAAATTTCTATTTTTGAGAACTTTGTCTTTTGTTTCTGATACCACAAGTGGGTTGACTTAACCCAGCAGTATGTAGAATGAATAACTAGCTAGTAGAAATGAGTGATCTCTCAAGTATGTAACATTTGTCATAAACGTAAATGTCATAGATAATTAGCAAAATTGGCACAGCAGAAATTTACATCTGTGAAAGCTGGAAGAATTTAATATTTTAATAGATTATACTGAAGTTCCTGTGAGTTTGAAAGTCCATATTGAAATAGTTATTGACAAGTTCTTTTATGTACTTAGTGCACTACCAGCTCAGCAGCACACTGTCATTTTCGAGCAATTGCCCTGCAAACTTTTGAAATGCTGTCACAAAAAATTGCTAAAACAGAGGTAGCTCTTTAATTTGTCTGTCACTTTTTCTGTCACTCCTACTGCACTTTATGTTGAGTGTAGGCCTGCTGTCACAGCTGAAGGTTGGGTTGAGGCCATGTTGCAGATTTGTTCTACAATTCTATGGGGATTTTTAAATAAAAATATTTTATTCACAGTACTTTTACTGGTACTCTTTGATATAAAGGATAGAAAATTATTCCTCTTTTAGACAGGGAAACTATTTAAGATTTGTAAAATGGAATGTTTCACTAAATATCATGACTTGTCTGATTTCAGCTGCTTCATAGGAATACGTGTATGTGTGTTTGATGCTTTTTTCCTAATATTAGCTGGCTGCTTAAGACTCACCTTTCTGTTTACGAGAGATGAAAAGGCCTTAGTGAGAAGGTTGAGAATGACTTACCATTGATTTCTTCATGGCCAGGATGCTCAGATGGGATGTGTGAGAATGCTAAAGGAAGAATTAAATATGCTTAGGTGCACTGTACTTTTTTAGTGGTCACTGACTTATTCAGATATGAAATGGTAAAGCTTGTCAAAGCTTTGAATTTTCATGGTTTGGGAAGATTTTTCTTCACCCTTCTAGATTTAGAACAGGAAGTTTCTTATGCGTTAGCTATTCTTGTGTGTTTCTGGAAGCAGGAAGGTACAATCAGAATTCAGTTTTCTGTATGTCTTTTCTAACGACTTTATCATCATCTTGCTTGTTCTTGTTGGCCCTTCTGCATAATGAAAGCCCTTGTTATTCTGCCAGGACAGAGTGGAGATGTAAGGCAGTTATGTCAGCAGTGACTTCTGTGCAAAACAGTGAGGAAGAATCACTTTAAGGCCACAAGCTATTTGTACAGGTATCAGATTTCCATGTGGGTAGTATTGGTCTTCACTGGAGATCCTTAAATTATGAGCAAGGAGTGGGAATAATTGTCTGGGTCTGTTATCCTTCTTAGAAAGGGATCTTAACTATGGTACGTATTGCTAACTCTGCAATTGAATTTGAGTGTAAAATTCTGCTTTACAGCAGCTTGATCAGCTAAACGCTCTTCCTACTTACTAGAAAATGGCTTCTGCTGTATGAATCTCATCAAAACTGGAAAATGCATTAGGAAGAAATAGTTGATGTTTGTTATTGCATGGATCAATTTTTTTTCCTTATTCCTTAAACATTATTTTAGTACTTAGCTTTCAAACTTTTTCATGACAAAATGGAAAAGATAAATATACTTTTCAATTCCATCAAAACAAAAACTACACTTTTTCACCATCATTTAATTAT
The DNA here is from genome assembly GCA_013399175.1 of Odontophorus gujanensis. NCBI lineage: Eukaryota > Metazoa > Chordata > Aves > Galliformes > Odontophoridae > Odontophorus > Odontophorus gujanensis. The sequence continues at coordinate 224,921 of VXAB01006411.1, forward strand.
CTCAAGTGTATAGTTACAGAAGTAAAATTATGAAGAGCCAAGTGTAACTCACATGTTTAAATGATGGGAGAATAACTTTTTACACAGTTACTAACAATTTAAACATTTGACTGTAGGGGGAGTGAATATTCATAATAGGAGAAAATTCACAATATGAAATGACATTAGTAGTTACTGACAATCTGTAGATATCAAAGAATGAGCACTAGTACATTAATAAGAATCTTAAAAGCAGTTCCACAGCCTGATATCTTAGCAACTATAAAACTACAACTACACAAGTCACGTTTTTGAACTCCAAACTATCTTATAAAATTTAACTAGAACACATTTTTCTTTATACAAATGAGTATATTAATTTCCATAAGATATTATCTCTTACCATATATTTAATTCAGATTCTCTTTCTACTCCCTCTAAAATAATTGCTTACAATATACTGTCTTGATTTTATATGGCTAATTAGAGCTGTGCATGGAAAAAATAAGTTTGCAGGTAATACTGAAATTAAATATGTTAATCTGTACCTCAGTGCACACATTTTGAATGAGATTTAATTTGCTATATAAATTATAGTTCTGCGTTTATAAAATGCCCTTGAAAGAATGTCCTATTTTGTGAATACTAATACCATAGGGAAACAAATATACAAAGCTTTTGCTATAGGCTATATTTGCATAAATTAAGGCAAGCAGTCAATCTCTAACTGAAGACATACTTTTGAAAGATATTCTAAGTATAGTTGATAAGACTGTGTATTTAAGATTTACATTTAGTTGCAATACAGCAGACTTTTATGATGAACAAGTGCATTTTGAACAATGAGACATAAGTACTATAGTAAACAGGCAGTGGTTTATCAGCTAGAATATTGAACAAATAATTTAAAATGTTCTGGACTCACTGGTGAATGCAAATACATATATACATATGTATATATACACATATATAATACAGCAAATGTTTCCAGTGCTTGTCTATTTTACAGATTTATTTTGCAAAAAACTGGTATGTCTCTCAGTGTAGCAGCCCAGTGCACAGTGTATGCATCTACGATATGGCTGCAGTGACCTGCAGTTCCCCACTTATGTTTTGGTAACCTTAACTGAAAGCCCTGTAACTCCATTTTTTACGGAGTTTTTTTTTTTTACAGCCTCACTGTTTAGAAAACTGTCCTCTCAAGTGAATCCAATTAAGGTTCACTAATGATGTGGAGGAGGCAATTACAAAAATTGTGATGCAGAGTATGTTCCAGATTGTACTTACAGTTTATTGCTAAGAAGGGCAAAGGAATATGTATGACCAATATATTTTTTGTTTTATTTTTTTCACAACTATGGTGATGAAAACCTTTTGATTCTATTCAGGCAGTAATAAAAATTCAGTAATGCAATCAAATCCTTAAATGTGTACAGGAACCTAAAACCTTTCAGTTTCTGGTTCAGAAACAGCATTGTTACTGGGAGTGTATAACCATGCTTTGAGAAAAGCATAGGAAAAATATTGCATGGGATTCAAAATGCACAGTAGAATATTTGTACCTATTGTAAAAGAGCATCTTAATTCATTTTTATTTTCAGTAATTCTGTATCAATAATCAAGACCTTTTACAAACCTTATCACAGGTCAAATACATTTTTGATGAATCTCTGACTTACACCCTTAATGGTGTTGGAATATTAACATTTGGGCCATGCAGTTAACCTTTCCTTACCATCTGAACAGGCAGCAGTATGTTCTAAGTCCTTCCACTAGTTTCTCAGTATAAGAACAGCAAATTCAAGAGTTAATTTAACCTTCATACTGTCAAAGTAAAATAAACAGTTTTTTTATAAATGAAAATAGCTCGTCTGGAATAGTTCAGTATGAAGATCTTCATTTTTTATTCATTCTCTTCATACAAGGTGAAGATCGTATAAGTGAATATCTAATATTGTCCCTTTGAGGGTGTGCCATTGAAAGCACCACCTAGAATTAATAACTTGATAAAACTGAACAATATTGGGAAAATTGTTTCAGAATGTAATGTTTTGTAGTAACAAGAATATTTTTAGGTAAAGACAGTTCCAATTTTTTCTCCTGGATTTTCTTTGTTCTATATAGCATTGTTAGTACAATTAAATAGGAAGTTGAACTTTTTGGCAAAACATTCCTTCAGCAACTGCTTTCCAATAAAATTAATTTAATTGCCCATTCCTACTTTCGGTTGTATGGAAGTTGGCATAGTATGACAATAAATCTTCTTTACTAGAAGAGAAGGAGACATTGTACCGCCAAATTTCACTGGCTATGACTAAATGTGTGATGGAATGAGCCAAAGCTCTAGTTATGAGAATTCATGGAAGAAATAAAATTTTTAATGATACTTCAATAACAATCTTTAAACCATGATCATAAGTTTATATTGCACCTTTTTACCTGTCTTGTCCCATTACTAACATAATAAAAGCTATACAGTAGCAAATAAAAGGGAAAAGAGAGCATTTAAAACATGGCCATTCCAACACAATGCAATGTATGTAATGTAAAGATACAAGGTATGAAGATAAACCTCCCACAGAAATAAATCTAAATAAAATTTAGGTTTATTTAAATTGTTATAGATAGATTTTATTTTAAAATAAAATCTAATAAATCATACCTAAAAGTATGAAAGAATTTCCCTCGACCAGTTTTTAATTTTTCTTTCTTAGAGATTCCTGCGGAACTCCTGAGTTCTGCAGCTGAGTTTTTCTGCCCAGGGGAAGGTAACATGGAAGACAGTAATATACACTTTCAAGATATAGTAAAAATAAACAGATGGAATGATTGAAGACAGCCTGTTTCCCAGCAATTAAATTCACAAGTTGGCTATGGTTATAGAGGGAAACATGATTGTTGAATGATAAAGAGAGCACAAAAAGGTTTAACACATTTTCCTAGGTTGATTTATCCTGTAAAGACACTGGTCAGATTTACTGAGTGGCTCCTATGAACCACCCCTGAGCTCCGGGTAGGGATGGTAGAAATTGGAGGAGAAGGAAGACTGGGGATTGGGTCCTTTTGCCCCACTGTTATGAGAGTTTGTGCAATCTGTTATCTCGTTATTATTGAGAGCAATATAACTTGCTTCTCCTTAAAAACTATCAGCTCAGGTCAAGTAAAACTTAACCTGGCACAAGTATTTCATTTTATGTTGGGAACACTGGAGGGCAAAACAGGTATGCACTGAAGATCTGTATTTCTGGATGCTCTCCTGAATGGAATCTTTGTTGATGCAATATTAAAATGCCTTGGATGATAAAGAAGTACTTGGGCACACTAAGAATCAGAAGGGAGAGGGGAGGAAGAAAGGAAGGAAATTAGAAATACATATTAATAAATGCTTTTTCTACCATTTTTACTTCATAGGTTTATCCAGATACTGCACCTGTCTTAGCATCTTTGAATTAGTGGGTAAGAGATTACCTCATTTCTAAAACATACTTTTAAATAGACAAGTAATGAAAAACACAGTTCTTCATGTTTAAAGATGTAAATTAATGGTACTAATAGCAGGTGTATAAAATACCTGTGGAGAGTAACACACTGGAATATTTTTTTCTCTGACTGTAGGGCATTAAAAACAGTTACAACTCATGCATCTGATTCAGGGTCCTTTTAATTGATTAGTCAACAAAGGTCAGGACTTACGTCAATACACCAGAGTCATTGGACTTGACTGGACTAAATCTAATTATTACCAGTCCTACTATCAGACAAAGATTTCTTGATAATAACTTCTAACGAAGACAAACAATGATAAGGCTTGGAAAAGAGGAGGAAATAAAAGTTTCCCAAAAATAAAATGGGCTTTATATCTACATGGTCTGTCTGAAAAATCCAACTACTATTTTTTAAATCTATCAAACATCTGCATTTTCATTTTTCAGATCTATGGTGACTATCTCACTGATATTTTCCATCTGTTCTGCTTGGAAAGGGTATTATCCAAGACTACTGACATAGTTTTCAAACTTCCCATGTTACAAGGAGTGTGAGAGCATTTAGACCCTGATATTCTCTTATTTTACATACATTGACACCTACTCATTTTTATTGTTGAACATATTTTACTCAGAAAATACTGAATCATGATACTGAGGCTATAGAACTAATTCTGAAACTGTCACACATTGCATCAGACGTTTGCGCCTTGACTGGAAGAAAACTCTGGCAGTAAGGAAGGAGAGAGTGAAGGATGGAATCTTGCATTTGATTTACAGTTCATTTTACAAAAAAGTTGATGGAATTGCAATTTGCAAACATGCGTTACTGGGAGAATATTGTTTTGTTTTGTGCTAGGTGGATGTAAAAAGATTCTCTTTTGGGTGTCTAATACTGAAGTTTCCAGTTTGTAATAAATATACGTACCCTTTTATAAAGAAGGGTATTTATATAATATAAATATGTACCCTTTATTTCAAACAAATGCTAGTCTTAAGGTAGGCTCAGCATTTGAAGAAAATAACACTATTAGAATAGAAGGTATCTTATGCTTTGTCCATGAAATGTGAATGTTAGATAAAAAGAAATGGTCTTATTCATTGCAATAGCTAAATGGTCTGAGAGATCATTTGTTCAAGAGAACGAAATAAATATTAGGTTATATTTGCAGAATGTTTGGGACCTGATCCTATAAATACTTCTGAGTAATCCCAATGAAGTCATGTCTTCCTAAATGTTCATTTCTAAATGCTTTGAAGATGTACTGGCTGTATTATAAAAATATATTACTTTTCAGAATACTTTCCCGTTTCCAGTGTGTAGCATCCACCAACAACCTACACAACAGCTTCGCACAACCAGTGTAACTGGTTCCTCATCTTTTTTGCAATCTGTGAAAAATCACAGTCCTGTGAGAGGCTCTAATTAATACTGGTGAAATCTGTAGAGTTGGACCCTGGTGGGATTAGATAAATTAGAATGAAATGAGAATTAGCTTTCAGCTTAAAAGCATTATTTCATGACTACTCACGTTTGAACTGCCTTCCAGCCTGGCCAGTGATTTATGCTTAGAGACTGTTTTGTGATGTGTTGGGCTGTTGTGACAGAGCTGTGAGGGGCTGTGTGACTCCAAAATTTCAGTGCTTACATACATGACTGCCTTTATTCTTAGGAATAAATGAGTAATGGTACAGATGCTAAACTGGGCCTTCTCTAACTTTGAAGCCCCTACCAAGCAGTAGCAGGCTGTAGTCAGTTGTTTCCATGTCTGGGAAAAGGATTTTCTAAAGGGAGGCCTGGGCTCACTGGAAGGTCACTGAACAGGACTCTGCGGTTGGCTACAGGAGCAGCAGAGCTTTGTGCTGGCCCCGAGGGGAGGCAGCGGGTGCAGGCTCAGCCCTGTGGCCAGCCGGCATGGCTGGAGGTCCTCAGGCTTTCCCTGTAGTGCCACTCAGGCCTGCGTGGGTACCTTGGCTCAGGAGCCTCCAGCCTTATTGCTGGGCCTGGGGTGGGTTTGGCCAGAGCCAGGCGGCCGCCTGCAGCCGGCCGCGGCATGGGTAATCATGCATCCCCTGCTCACTGCTGATTTGCAAGAGCAGATTAATCAGAGCACACGGCTTGATGAAATTTGCTGTTATTGTGCCCATTTTTAGCAACATCTTTTATTATCTTCATTATTCATTTACAGGGGACCGGCATCAATTATGCAAATGAGTTCACAGACTTTGCAGATTACTTCATTTGCTGCTATTGTTTGTGGAAATTTAATTATTAAATATTATTAAGCTTGCGTTTTCTTCAATTTTCTGAGGCTTAGTTTCATTTGATTTTTCCTCCAGCTGCTCTCGTTTCCTTTCAGTGCCAAAACAGCTCCTCATCAAAGCGACTCTGGCATGTGAAGACCAAATAAAATCTCCTCAATTTAATAATTTTGATGTTAGTCCCTTGTTCTCAGCTGCTTGCTCAAAGCAATGCAGAGAGAAACGCAGAGCACATTCAATTTAATGAGCAGAAATTGAATTCAAGTTTGTTCGGAATTGACTTCAATTAAGCAGAGTCTTAATGATAAATTAATCTCTTTTCTTTATTCCCCAGAATTTGTTTTTCAAAGTAGGAAATTGGACTACATTGAAAGACCAAATAAAGAATACCAATTTTAACTAGATTATAGAACCGATAGCAAAATTTAATTCTTTATAGTAACGTACTTGGACAAATAGCATTCACTCTATGGCATGTATTATAATTTATATTCATTGTTACCACTCACACTTTCATGGCGTGGATAAAATGGCAGTTGAATTAAATATGGGCTTGTAATAGACTTCAGAGTTTTAATCTTTATTAAGAAACTCTAATTGAATGCATAATTAGCTTTTCAGGGTCTAGGAAACTGGGTTTAATATCTATGTGGGCTGAAAACATGGATCAGAAAATTTTTTTAAGAGCATTGTTATGAGTTTATTTTTTAGAGGAAATTATCTTGTAATACAGCTTGTATAAAAAGGCACGTTTTAACTTCTTTATGGGAAGCTGTGTATGTATAAAAGAGCAGTTGCAAGGTGCTTTTGTATTTTTTGTGCTCTTTCAAATGCCCTGAGACAGCTCTTATATTCTGACTGTCAATATTCTTTTACTAAAACAACTCAAAATACCTTGTGTCTATCTCTATTAAAACACACATAGGCAGAACAAGACAGCGCTTATGAATAGTGATGGGACTGTGCCCTTTTCATTCTGGGTTCTAGTCTTACTGCCCTCAGTTGCCTTAACAGTCTCACTATTTTCTGCTATTATCCTTGTGATATAATCACCAGAATCAAGCTCTTTTTTTTCTTTTTTTTTGATTTTTCAGAGAAAAAATGTATTTATTCAAGAGTGATTTGTGATCTGAGTGCCCATCTAGATTTTCAAAGGTGACCAATACTTTTAAAACCAACCCCCTTTATGCTGACTTGAGCTGGTCATGTCTTGACTTAATGATTTTTGAAATTATAGCCCCTTTGAGGGGACTATAACAAACTAGAAAAAAACAGTGATCTATATTACTGTTTATGGCTGAACCTACAAGAATTGTGTTAGATGACCAATACAGTGATGCCTCAAGTACTGAGGGAATTTATATAGTAAAATTAGTTATAAATTGAGTGGAATGTTGTATTCTGTGCTTTTGAGTTTCAGCAAGGAGAGTGGGTAAGTTATGCTAGCTGAGGAACAGTCTTCTGCCTTGGCTATGCGTGTTTTTTGTTTCCCAGGCACTCAGGAAAGGTATATACTGCTTTTTAAATAAGAAATAATAAATTGAACAATTTCCTTTGGACATCTTTTAGAATCTGTACCGGACTTGTGAGCTGCTCCCACTGTGTGTCCAGCACTGGTATGTTTCTATCTCCCTTGAGTTTCCTGTTATGTTTTCTTACTATAAGGGATCAAGAAATGCCAAGAGACAGCATGGCACACAAATGAAAAAATTTATTAAGGGCAGAAGTTTTTTTTTTTTTTACAGATTTGAGACATTAAATGGTATTACTTTAAGGATAGCACTGTTCTGAAGTATGTGGGGCACCAAAGATTGATTTCCATTTTCTGAGTGAAATTTTCTGCAAATATCCTCCTGTTTGGAAATGAGATCAGAGCTTTTCTGGAAGTGATAAAGCAATGCTTGTTAATTCAAGGTGCTTGTGTATCATATGTTCCAGAAATGCAGTTACTTAAAGAAGGATGGAATAATCATTTCTTACAAGAAACTGCAGTTGCAGTTCATACACAGCTGTGTTCTTTCATGTAGGAATCACGTCTGTGGGTTCAAGTAAACATAGACCAGATTTATAAAAGTACTGAGGTGTTCACAATTATTGGAAGCCTTGTAAAGGTGTTCACTAAATGCTCTAATTAAGTGAGAGATGCCCAACATCTGTCAGACTTTACAGCCTACGTGTCTGATTAAACCTGTGTGCTCACACATACACGCGTGTTCCAAAGATTGATTATGTTATAAAACATCTAGGAAAAAGTCATTAAGATTGTATTTCTGTTAGAAATACCTATACAATAATAGCACTATGATATTCCATATTCCATTGTATATCATGGATTTTTTTTATCAACTTCTTCAGAGCACAACCATTAAAAGCTTTTTATTACATATAGATCTTACAGGCTCACTTTAAGCTCAGACCATTAAACCAAACCCTTTCCATCTATTTGTCATCATTTGTAATAATGGTTCTGCAGTTAGGTGCCTGCCTTCTGCAAGCCCAGTGTTGTCTGATTAGTCTCTTGTTGATACCTGTGCAGTTGAATCTACGAGCTTTTCTTTTCATCTGAAAAAACCCTACAAGGGCCCTACGTGTTGTACAGTGAAACAGTTTCTTAAAGTTACTTGTCTTATGTAGCAAGGAAGACCATATGTCAAATGCAGCGTTTCTTTTTTTTTTTTTTTTCCTGTCTTAAACTGACTTCCCTCTTTCCAGAACAGAATCTGATCTCAGCGAACATGTCCTTTTCTTTTGCCTCTAATTTGGAAGTCTGTTTTGGCAGAAGGTTTGGCTTTTTTTGAATCTGTCGGGCAAGAGTGGGATGACTCCATAAACAAAATACAAACACATCTGTAAGTTTCCTAGAAAGAAAAGAAAACATAAGAACAACTTCTGCTAGTGAATATACTCAGTCTGAACCACAGAATTACTGTGCCTGTATTAGTATGCATTTTATACAGAAAATTAACTGTTTTTACAGCAGAAATTTGAGTCAATTTTGGCTACTTAAACAACCAGTAATAACTAGTAAATTATTTGTCCTGGTTTGAAGCTCAAACTCCCTATGTCTCAAAGAAATACTAGAGATACTGGAAAGGAAAATTAGTTATGTGCTCCTAGAAAGAATATCTCAGTGGGAGGAAAAGAGCACCTTGCTTAAATTATTATTTTTCCAACACCGATTCTTTACCCACCTATACTATAAATAACACTCAATTTATGAGAAGGTATTTTTATTCTTGTGTATTGAGTTTATTTTCTGGAGATTGCAAAAGAATACATTTCTTACTTTTTTTTTTTGTACGGCTTTTTTTTTTTTGTATTAATTTCTTACTAGATAGTATAGTTTTTGGTGCTGCTTTTTTCCACTCTTTTTTTTTTTTTTCTGCATGCTCCTTCAGCAGTCCTGATGGTAAAAACATGTTGCAGGAGTAAGGTTAAGTATTCAAAAGGTAGGAAATGTCACACTTATAAAATCTCTTTAAGAGGGAACTCTTGACTACATTGTCAGCTACTATTTCTGAAGTACAATTATCATATCACTTCAGATAATGTTGCATTTTGTGCTTTTAAACACTCTGTATATGCCAGAAAGTCTGGCAAATCAATTATCTGTCTCAGCCTTTCAAAGTGCATGAGCCAAATCTGCATTCTTGACTATTGCAGTCTCTAACTACTGGTCTGTCTTGTATTCCTGTGGCCAGAAGGAAAACATGGATTCACTGATCCACCAACATCTTAGTACTATCTAGTGAATAGTTCTGGAAGTCTGTAGCACAGCTGATTTGCTTCACAGGTTTATTCTACATTGCATGTAACATCATTCATATTTAAAGCCTGGCTGATGATCTGGGTAGTTATTTTTAATTCATTTTCAAGAGCAGAATGAAGTTCTATTCTTGTTTCCCAAGAACTGAGAAAACATTCCAGGAATATTTTTTTCAGCTACAGCTCACTGTTATTTGTTGATCATGGGTTAGCCACTGCTGTTGCGTAGTTTGTCAGTGTATCTGACAAGTAGCCAAACTTAAAAATGTTGTGAGATGTGAGTCCCACTCACAGGATACCTGTGCGTGCAGCTATCTTGGCTGTATGCACAAGTAAAAGTAAAATCTTACCTCAAAATTGAACTTAAGGCAGCAATGCTGCTGGTTGAAGAAAAGTGTATAAGATATGGTTGTTGACCAAAATAATAAAATATTGACTGCAGAGAGATGAGAATTTAATCACATAAAATCTGTTGATAAAAAGATGTACTGGGCCATTATGACAGTGAAATACCTGAAAAGATATTATGTCTGTCTGTGAGATTGTGGGAGAAAAAAATATGAGATTGACAAATAAGTGATTACATAATTGAAGTGTACTGTAGTGTATGCACAAAAGGTGTAGTGTTCAAAAGATTCTGAGTTTCTGGGCTCAGTCATGTGACAATTATAATGTCGTTTTCTGAAAAATCACAAAGTTGGATTTACAGAATCATAGATCAGCCCAGATTGGGAGGAACGTTGAAAGGTCACCTTGTCCAACCTACCCTGGAAAAGGGAGATCTGATGAAATTATATAGCACCCTGTCCAGTTGCATCTTGAAAACCTGCGGTGATGGAGCTGCCACCAGATCCTTGAGGAGTTTGTCTCAGTGACTGTTCTCACTGCCAGAAACTTCTTTCTTAAATCAGGATAAAAACTCTCCCTGTGCAAATTGCACCCATTGACCGTTGTATTCTCAGTGTGGCTGCTAATGAAGAGTGTCTCCATGCCCTTTGTAGCCTCCATTCAAGTAGTGGAAAACTGAGATGAGCTCTCCCATGAGCTTTCTCCAGGGTGAAAGGACCTAACTAAAGGCTCTCCTGCCTTTTGATCATCTTCCTATCTTTCCTTTGGTCTGTCTCCAGTCTGTATGTTTCCAGTATTGTGGGGTACAGAAATGGATGCAGTCTGGCAAGTGCTAAGTGGTCATCTCTATTTCTGCTAGCAGTACCTATATGAATGTAGCTCAGGATTGATTTGCCTTCATTTGTACGGCAACAGCAGTATGTTTGCTTCACTATGTAAAAGAAGAAATGTTACAATCAAAGTTCCGTTACATGGAATTATTGAATTATCAGAGCTAGAAGGCTTGGTTGCATGTGCTTTAAAAAGATCCTCCCTTTTTCTGGAAAATCTGAGGCATGTTTTAATGAAAAAGATCAGTGCTTTTTGTGCAAGTTCATTTCAAGCCTTCTTTCAGAAATTAACTTCCTTTGGTCAGGGCCCTCTCATGGAAGATGTGAAAGAGGACTAGTATGGAAGTTTTCTGTGGAGTGGAAACAAAGCCTCTTCTCAGTTCTTATGGGGGCTACAGTCTTGAAAGGTGAAAAAAATCAAGACTTTCACCCCTAGTGGGGTGGTCTACTTAAGACAGGGGGAGGTGGAGCTTTTGCAGCTGTGGTTTTATCCAGGCTTTCTCTGTAAGTAGGCCTCTGGGGTAGCTATGTTTCAACTGTTGATGAAGATTGTTAACCCCTATATGGTTGACACACACAGCATAGGTATGGCCTAAGGTGCATAAATGATGAATTCTGATTTCCATTTTGCCATTTTAAACCAAAGAGAGTACAGTCAGATTCATTACTGATTTAATTCAGTATGAACAAACACAGATATTTCATCTACATTTGTGGGCCACATGGAGAATGCTATATAGAATATGAGTGCATTTTTCTCTTTCCTACAGCTGAGTCCTGAAAAATAATTTTAACTGTAGCCCGTATTGAAACATCAGAGACTTACTGAAAGTCACTAGAATGAGAACTTACATAAAAGAAGCACCCTGGTGTCTTTAATGGTTACTTACTACTGTTTTTATTTTATTTACTTGTTTTCTTTTTTGTTTCTGCTTGTGCAGTAGTTGTCCATGAGATCACTAATACGATGTTTTCTTTGGTTGTGTCAAATGATTGCATTGCAAGCTATATTTTGTTATTGCCTACTGCTAGGTTTCTTCCATCTCCCCTGGTGCATCTTCCATGCAAGAGACAGCATTTTAAACTAAATGGCCTGTGATTCTGATCATGTACGGCAATTTCTACCATCCTGTTTGTGTATTATATTGGAGCTTTGAAACTCCTGCATTAGAGATGGGATACAGTTGCATTGCCCCAGGGATGCAGAGCTGAAGTACCAAAGCAACAAATTAACAGGATGTCATATTAAAATAATTTTTCAAATGTAATTTAGGTAACTAGATTAATTTGAATTAATTTAGGAATACTTAAATATAACATAATCACACCTAAATGATGCACAATATAAACAATAATTAAGGCAGAAAAATCAAATTTATGTAAAAAAGAGTCCAGGCTTTCCATGTTTGTACATCTCGAGTACATGTGTTGGAAGAAAATAGTATCAGAAGGGGATGGTTTGAATTCCAGATAATGTAGTAAACCTAACTTGCTCTTTGACTCTTGAGTATTTCTGTAGGGAATTTTTTAAAACCTGCCATTCTTTTCTGGCTCATTTTCATTACCAGGGCTGGGCAAGGCCCTCTACCTAGTAGAGAAAACATGCATTTCTGGTGAAAAGTAAAAGAGATCTATCGGTATTCATGAAATTATGCATATTGCCTGGTCTAGTTAATACCTAGTCTATCTAGTTAATAATGCTGTGAATATGTTTTATAAAATATTTAGCAAATCTTACACAAAATTACTGACCATATGTGTCTATACTTTCTGCTGTGAATATTTTAACTGAAAAGAAAATTTGGGGAGTGAAATGCAGACAATTGCCAACAGAAAAATAAAGTTGAAGCTTATGATGCAACTGAAATTGATTAAATAGTATGATTAATAATGTGGAAAAAATCATTTACAAATGGTTTGTGAAAAGTGACAAATCACTGTGATTCATAGGTCAAGTTACCCCAGGAGTATTAGCTCTATTAATTCAGCCCAGAAAAATCACACACAAAAAAAAAAAGATTTTCATTTTCCGTGTTAACAGGTTTCTTCAACTTATTAATTTCCTTAAATGTTCTGTTTGCCCACGCAGGCACCAAATTCTAAAGGAAAATGTTGGTGCAATGGTCAATATTCTGTAATTTTTTGTCTTATTCCTACACCATTTAAAAATTATGGTATGATTAATGACTTTGCCGACTATTAAGTACTTTGATTGTGAAGAATTAAAGTGAAAACTCAAAATCAAGCTATACTGATTTCATTGCTATGTGAAAAAGTCTGATGACAGCTAGCTATTTGAATAAACAAGTCCTTTTGTTAAGTTTTAAGCCATAAGGCTGAACATGCTCACTGCAGTAGATTGCACTGCACAGCTTACAGGAAGTTTACCTAGTTTCAGTTATTCTATTATACTTTACAGAGTAAACTCAGCAATTTTCTCTCTACAGATTCCTCCCTGTTACTGAGAAATCAGTTGTTTGAAATACCAACTACTGACAAGTAAGGGGAACAGACAGGTGCTTAATCAAAACTCTACTTAGATGATAAACGAACCACTGCAGAATGTAGCATACTACTCTGTGCAGTGCTTATATTCAGTTCTGCGCCAAAAGTTTCATCATGTGAACTTTCAGACCTAAAGCTTTTCCAAAAATGTACTTGATTGGTGAGAGAGATTCAACGTTGTGTGTGAACATAAGATTGATTTATAGCCTATTTAATGTTACTAACATGGTAGTTTTGCAAGGATGAGATTATAAGCAAGCAGATAATTTGTCCTAATTAAACTATATATGTATGCGTATCTAATATTAAAATAACACCTAAGTAAAACAAGAAAAGTCATTAATGGATTCTATTTCTCTGAAATTAATTTTGTTTGTTGATAATGGTCATCTTATAAACACCTTCAATAGATTTACCTTTAAAAACTTGCTGAAGAAAGTGATAAAAACAGTTCTTACTTTAACAGTTGTAGATTTCAGTCACAAATTCCCCTGAAGGAAATGGAATTTCAATAGGACAAGGGGGAGTGGCTTTAAACTAAAAAGGGGAGATTTAGCTTAGATGTTAGGGGGAAATTTTTTACTCAGAGAGTGGTGCAGCAGTGGCACAGCTGCCCAGATAAGCTGTGGGTGCCCCATCCCTGGTGGTACTCAAGGCCAGGCTGGATAGGGACCTGAGCAGTCTGATCTGGGGGGGGGGCAACCTTGCCCATGGCAGGGGGGTTGAAACTAGATAATCTTTGTGGCCCCCTCCAACATAAGCCATTCTATAATAAGTAATACAGTATCTCTTGCTAAAAAGGAGAGTGACAGTCCCTGCACTTTTCTAGTGCTCACTGCAGATTTTTCCCATCAGACGTGGGAGTTACAAGTGGAACTGTATGCATGTCTAGGGACAGTAGTGTCACTAAGGTGAATCACCTCAAAAAATAACAGTTGGTGGAAGTGCTGCTTTCTTCTCCTTGTAGGAGGAAGATCCAGCTGGTGGCTGAATAATTCTAGTTAGTTATTAGGAAGCTTGTTCTGAGATGTTGGAGTCAGCACTTTTTAAGCCTGCTTCTTAAACAGATTGCCCAGTGCCTATCCTAGAGACAGGCTTCCAGGGGAAGGTTTTTGTGTGGTATCAGCTGCTCCTTTTGAGGATGAATTAACTTGTTTTCTTTCCATCAGTACAGCCGCTTTCATCAGCATGGCTCTTGGAAAGCAAAACAGATTTTGGACTGTGACTGAGGTGGTACCTATTACCTGCACCTTCTAAACATTAACCTTTGTTATTAACTCTAGCAAAATCTATTTTCCACTTCAGTTTCTCAGTAGTAAGTGTATTATTCAAGACCAAGACTTGAGGTACGTAAAATGACTGTCAGTATCATACCCATTAAGCTGTCAGTTTTCAGCAGGGCATTTGTGATATTACCTATGGCTTTCTGTCTTCCTAACTCCTTCCAACAATCTCCTCTCCATCAGCTGCCTCTCTTATGCCCCAGAAACTGCTGTCAGTGGCCTGGCGGATGGCTCATTTGACATGTCTGTCATGTTGTGAGGTGTGTGTGGGAGCTAGATTAAATGAAGAGAAAGCTAGCTCATCTGACTGCCTACTGAAGAGCTTCAGGTCATGGAAATCTTTCTCTACATTAGGACTGCAGTAATTGGAGGAGGAGAAAAGTAGAAGGGAAGGACAGATCTGCAGTAAGGTGTGGATGTGGATGGCTGAAGTACATATGCTACTGGAATTTAGGAATAATCGCTCTTTTCTATGCCACGTTGGAGTCTTTGTGAACTTTCAAGGAAATCATTTACTGTCTGCTTTTTTAAGCCTTAGTCTTTTTAGTCTTTTAGTACTTCTTCTGTTGTTTGCCATCATTAACTCTTACTGTTTCTGAAAAACTGGAAAACAGAAATAGAAGGAAATGTAGAAGGGATAAATTATACCTGTCTGTGAACAGAAAGAGTAAAGCCCTACTCTCAAACCTTTTTGTGGAGCTTATGATATGTTACAGAAAATTCACATGAATAATTCTGCAACCTCTGGATATCAGCTGCTTTTTATTTTTTTATTTTTTCCAGTAGATTGGTAATGTTCTCAGATGCAGTAGTGAAGTGAGCAGTGAAAATTTCTGGCACATTTTTAAGTAAAATGAGAAAGCAGTTCTTAATATTGCATTAATGAAAAATTATCCCTGGAAAAAAGTGGAGAGAGTTATTTTTATGCAAGTGTAGATTTTTGATGCCAAAACAATAAAGAGAAACCACAATTTGTTCCATTAAGCTTGTATCATATTGTCAGCACTTGCCCATATGGAAAACATATAAATTGTCATGAAAACATGAAAATGGGACAATTTGGTAATGTTTTGAGTAGACTTTATAAATATCATATGTATTTTTAAATACATGAGCTATGCAGTTTTGAACACAAAAGAACCACAGTTGTGGTAGCCAGATTTTGCTGTATTCCCAAAACAGCAAAATTAACAGAGCTGCAAATGTATTTATTTAACAAATGTATTTATTTAAAAGTGGAGAATTTGCAGTAAGTCAGAAAAAGCATAGTGAAATTAACAGATTTGGTGAGAAACCAATAAAAGCTAAAAGGAGCACAAATATTCATTCTTTTTCTCACTGGAGGCCAGAATTTGTGTATGTGCTTCTAGATTTAACTGAACTATTGCACAAAGGTTCAGTCAAAGTCTAACAAGTAACTTTGATTACTAGAGCAAATCTTCAGATCATGAGTGGATGAAGTAGTGATATAGTTAGGCAAAGTATAGAAATGTGGGCAATTCTGTGACCTTTTGTTGGATTATGAGCTCATATGGGTCTGGAAAGTACTAAGGCTGGGTCTATATGTTTATTCTGAGCCCTGCTGTTAAGCATACAAGTTGTACAGAATGTTAGACCTCAAGTAGGTATGAGTGGAAAAATGAGGCTATGCATTAGCTGAGAATCTGGCTCATTACACAGAAAAGATGAATCAAAGGCATTTTTGTGTTTTTTCCCTTCTCTACTGTGTTTCCCTTAAGTTATGTGTTGAATTCATGCTAGTCTCAGCTTCAGGAAAAAATAACTTTGCTAACACCAGCAGTGTTGGGTCTTATGGTGTGTGTTCCAATAACTGATGCAGGCTGGAGACGAGGAGATTTTTGGCAAGATGTGTCATTTTGGGATCTAGCTGGCATGGGGATCCCTCACGCAGGGGTCTTTTTGCCAGAACTCCTTTCTACTTGATTCCCTGTTTGTAGAGCCAATAGCATCCCTTTTTGTTCTCACCATGTGTAAGCTCTTTTCCTATGCAGTTTAAACTCTCCAGAGCATATCAAACCTATGTTGGTCACTCCAAAAGTAATGCTTTTCCATGGAAATTACAACAGATACAAAGAGCATAGTAGCAATAGTTGAGAGAGCTCTACACAACACTTTTTTCCAACATGGTCACCACAATTAGCTATACATTTTCACCAACAATGAACAAGAGCCTGCATGCTGTGCTCACAAAAATCTGCTCCAGTGGAGGTGGCCTACTGTCACCACTGCTGAAGTGAAATGCATCACCTACCACCTCCCTATACTTACATCTGCTGTTTGGTCTTCCGAAATGCTTGGCAAGTATCAATACATGTCTGTAGGTGCTATTTTCTCTGTGTGGAGAAATTCAATGACACACCTTTGCTTCACATGCCGTTCTGTGCCAGATGCCATTCTGTCAGACTGCCCCTCTTCTGCCATCTGTCACATGGCAACAAAATGTAATGTGATACTGATGGGAAGGCTGAGCCTCTGCTGCCATTCTGCCAACATCCACCTCCGATGTTGTGGGTTAGTGTAACAAAATAGCAGGCATTACTTTTGGAGCAGTCCATGTACCTAACCAAAGTCTCAGTACTTTAATACAGTTCCTAATGTATTGCACTGTGATTCAGTAGTGCATTCTGTGCTTTGAGAGCCATATCACCTGCCTGTGCTAGGACTACTTCCAGTGTCACCTGGGGAGCCTCCTGTATGAGATCAGCTTAAGTCTCTTTCCTGTGAGGCCCTGCTTGGTGTGCACAACTCACCCATCTGTTGTTTCCTGCTTGCTTTTGACTTTCTGGAAGGAAGCAAAAACTTACTGTCCAAGTTTTGCTTCTTTATGTGGATTTTTTGCTGCTTTGCGCCCTGATACTACAAGAATTCACTTCCGAAGCTGGAAAAATATAACTCAAAATATCATTGCTTTTTAAATACGTTGTAGAGTAATTCTGTACAAGAACCTCCCCAGACAGACAAAAAAGAACGTGCAATATAAAGGTAGTAACAATGACAGTAATAATAATTTCTCTTCTAAGAAAATTCTGAGGAGAAGTCTTAGTGATTCATACTTACATAGAAAACCATAGTGAAACATTTACTTTCATAGATAGTAGCCAAGGGATAAGATAAAATTGTGGTGCTGTATTTTGTATTGTATTTTGCAGACATATCTAATCTTCGGTGGCATGAGAAATGCCGTACAAATGTAAGTCATCAAAAATTGCTGTAGCATCATACTTAAAATAAATAAATAAATAAAGCTATCCTTTAAAAACCAGGTCAACTTTCACTGTAACTTATGGTAATACATACATACAGTGTAGTTTAAGTTTTAGAATATAGATAATATAGTTTGTAATATGCTTTCATCTGTTACTTTTATCAGATCATCTTATCTCCTTTGTGCCTCAAAAGCATGTATTCAGAATAGAAATGTCTGCTTTATTTAGTATGCACATGAAGGGCCTGATGCTGCTTGCACTGTATATGATGGGACCAGAATCAACCACCTGAATTCTCCTCACATTTTATTAGTGTTCTTTACAGTTAAGCACATGAGGAATGGAGACTGATCTCTAAACTCCTGAAAATATAATTGAAAAGATTTTAGTGCCGAGCTTTTTTTAGTGCAGCTTTTTTCCCTGTGGTTTAAAAATATCTTTGTCCTGTTTGAGGAGAAGTGATAGTGAGAGACAGTGGATGGAGCTTTTCTCCTATTTTGCTGTTGACTAAGTGTGCTTTTAGGAGGTTTCGCTTCACTCAGTCAGAGGCTTTGACTTCATGTCTCCTGTAACAGTCCCAAATCACCATATAATGCTGTTTTTTCGGTCTATGGTGTCTCAACAATCATTTAAATGTCTCTGTATATATTAAAGAATTCCAATAAGAGAATTAAAGTTTTAGAGACTATATGAAAGTGCTTGGCAATACAGCTGAAAATAAGCTTCTGTGTTTGATTTGAGAGGAAAAGTATGAGTCATTTTGTAATATTTTCTGCTTGCTTTGATTCAATGGTAGCTGAATTAATAACTTTTTTTTTTTTGTGAGATCTGTAATATAGAGTAATTACTTTCCCACTCATGACATCTCTATGTGTTTTTAATTCTCTTTTAGGTAGAAATGTTTCTGATAGATTTTGTTTGATTGAACTCAGTTGGTTACTCTCTGTTTTCCAAGGACATTGAAGATCAGCTGTAAGTGATGGTCTAGGATCTCTTCTGCTGTTTTCAAGCTGTCTGCTTGTCTGTAAAGTGCTACTTCACTGTTGAAAAAAGAAATCAAGTATGCAATATAACTTTCAAGCCAGTCTTCCCAGGAACCAGTGAGATCATACCAGTGGTATATCATTTTCTCAGAAAGGTTTCAGATCTTAGCTCAATAAGCATCAAGTTAGATATTTCTCCCAATTGCATTGACTTCCTGAAACTGTAAATGAACTTGGAAAGCTAGGCTTATCAGTTCTCTTGTGAAAACATAACTCTTGTGTTGAGAATTTTTTTACACCAGGCCAGGAGGAGTAAGAAGGTGTGAAATGCTTCTATAAAATAGTCAAAACAAGTATTAAATCCATAAATTTTTTTACTGATCTCATTAAAGAAGTTTGTACTTCATTTTAACTGACTTTTTCTTAACTTTAATATTTTTTAGTATGCTGTGTAGTTGGGAAGCACAATGACAAGATTTTTCTCTTCATTTAAGATTCAATTAAGTTTGATAATTATAAATTAGATCACTTCTGAAAATGCTTCTCAAGTTCAAGATTCTACTCATGACCAGACCTTTGGGTCTTAAAAAGCCTTTGGAGAGATTTATGTGCTTTTATTAATGGAGATATAGAGAAACTATTTTCCTTGCTTTCTGTTGCTTTAAAAGGCAGAAGATATCTGTAGTGAGTCATGGAGGAGTTTAGCTGTGATAAGTTGCTAAAATGCAATTTGGCAGAGAATCTATAGAGAAACAAGAGAGTCTTAACTCATTTTTCAAAGTGTTCATAGTTCCTATTTCAAGGCAAGTCAGACAATAAAAGTAGTGGGCAAAGAGAACTAATGTGTATCTAAAATACTTAACTTAAAAATAATAGTTATAATGGACTCATGGTGCCCATGAACTCCTATTTTCTTACTGTTGACTGATGGTGCTAAACTTTACTTCCACAGCGAATTATGTTGCTTTTCTCTTACGCTGCAAATTTGATTGCTGAGAAATTGTGAAGCAATTTCAATGGAACTTTTATGAGAAGACGGAAAAAACAGCTGTTTTTCATTTAAACAACATTCTCTAATTTAAAGGTAGTAGCTTTATTTCAGGGATTTTATGGTAAATAATTTCATAATAAAGATCCCAACTATCCTATTGTGCAGCAAGAATTAAACAGTTTGAATGATAAGTATTTGTAGTGGAAATGTTAAGTCATAGCTTGAGCCAGTGATTGAGCACCTGGGGGGAAGGCAGGGCCAACCCAGGGGAGCTCAGGTGCATGCAGTGTCCCTAAGTGACTGGAAGGGGTTGAGCCAGGATCCAGACCTCATTTAAGGGTTATCAGTGGAGGCAAGGGTAACTCATCTGGAGATCCCTGCTTATCTGAGGACATTGCAGGTCTTCTGAAGGTAGGCAGTGTTCTTTTTTATTTCTGTGCCTATTGTTATCACAGCTAAGCAGATCCTCACTTGCTGTAGCCTAAGACCTTACTGCTCTGCTATCTTGTTACTCTTTCTATTGCATTACAATGGTGGACTGCCTCTTGAAAGCTTGAGGTAAAGGATGACGTCCTGAAAATTAAAATGCAGCCTTGGCGAAGTCATTGTTCAAACAGAATGGTTGTAGTGCAATTTCTAGATACGAAATCACTTTCCATGCAGGCTTTGTGGGTAATCCCAGGTTTGCATGCAAATTCCTGTTTTACTCCCTGTACTGGAAGGCTACGCATCTTCTAAGCACTCTGCCAGCTGTACCCTGAGAATGCTCTTCCTGTTGGTAGGATAAGTCAGTTGTGTGCAAGTTGTTTCTTTTGGAAGCCTGCTCATCTTTGCTGCTAACAAAATAAATTGTGCTTATTTTTGTTCTTGATGTGCATCCTTTAAGACTGCTTTTTTCCGGAATGTGTAATTGTAGGAAAAACTGTTATTTTACTTTAATCTACGGAGATTTGTGTATTTTAAATGGCAATCTAGAGTGATACAAGGATCCTGGCAAGAGAGGGAGGCTGACTCAAACTGTCTTTACTAAGAATGATTAAAAATAAAATATGGTGCTCTGGATATTAAGTTTTATGAGAGGGACTATAGTTCCTCTCAGAACAGTAGCTTTTAGGAAAGGTTTGTGGTTCAATTATCCCAGCTTACTGAGAACAAAGACAAAACAACAACTGGTTTAAGAACGCTTTTTCTTTTTATGTGTTTAGTAGGATAGGGGAAATGGCTCAGAACAAATCTGATATGATTGTGAACTTCTTCCTCCAAATCTTGAAAAGTATCGAAACAAAGTGACAGGCTTCAAGTAAGATGGCCTCTTTTCCTTTCCTTTTTTTTTTTTTTTTTTTTTTTTTG
>VXAB01006411.1:245992-405395 GCA_013399175.1 Odontophorus gujanensis
TTTTTTTTTTTTTTTTGTGCTTGTGTGCTTTCTAACTTTTTTATGCAAAGAATTGTTGCACGAGGGAATGAGTATTGTGTGTGAACTGAAGCTCTTGATGATTATACACTTTAGCATTTCTTAACTTCAAACTTGACAGGACGTTTTTGAGCTTAAGTCTTGGACTAAATTTATGCATGCTTTTAATTTTATTGCTTGTAGTAGCATATATGTAGAATTTGAGCCTCGTTTTTTTTTTAGTAAGAGAAGGGGTGGCAGAAGCATACATGGCTGATCATCTGCCTTCAGTTGGTTCAGCTGTGGGATTGAGCAAGACTGAGTTCTGTGTACTCAGGCAAGGATGAAAGGATGAACTGCAGGTGTTTGAGGGGGAGAGGAATGGCTATGTCATTCCATTCATATATCTTCAAGCCTAAAATATACTTTATATAGATAGTGAAAAAAATGAAGAAAATAATTTTTTTCTTGGTGTTACTCTCTGTTAGAACACAAAGTTGCAGTTTATTCAGATTTGAAAGAAGACAAATTTAAATCACAGAGCATATACAGAATGTGAAAGTTGTGATCATACACTGTTGATTCAGAATCTGTTCTTGAGTACTTTTCAAGTACTCCTATCTTGTTTCATGAACAAATCAGTCTGTTCTCAATGTATTTTCTGATGTTCTGATCAAAATAATCAGACTTCTTAGAGACAGACTGCCATAATTTCAGTGTGTGATATATCTACATTTTTGTGGAAAGGACATACACAGAACAGTCGCAGAATCAAACTGGTGAAGTTCAAAAAGCGCTGTATCTGTCTTGGAGTTCTCTCATTTTTGTTTGACTGAAACAAAGTGAACCTGCACGTATCTGGTTGTGTTTATATTGTATTCAGTCCATGTAAGAAAAGCACACCATCATATATGGTCGAAGGACATAAGAAAAGAGTTATTCTCTGACTCTGTTTTTTTAAATAATCTAATGAAAGAATGCAGCTTTTAAAAAACTTTCGTAATTATTTGGAACTCCAAATAGACTTCAACTCCTCTGATTTTTATAGGCTAATAGTTTTTAATCTCCATTGCAAACTCTGAAGAGTACCTGTTACATACTGGTAAATTAGTTGTCAATCCCTTGGGCAGTATATTTTAATATCAGTATTATATGGTAGATGATATAAATCTTGTGTACTGTATTATTAGCTTAGGCAGCTGCTGACTTAAAAAGGCCAGTTTAACAAGTCACCACTGTATTATGTTTAATTAGGTACAGTTTATATAATGAGGTGTTCAGTTCTAATGGAAAGACATGCTGTGAGCAGCACATCTGCAGGAATAACTATTACAATCAGCATTGCAGAGATCCATGGAACTGCAAATTAGACTTACTTATCTAGAAATAAATTACATCCCAATGCCTTCATAAAGCTCATTAATTAATTCCACTGGCATAAAGGTCTTTTTCTTAATTTCATGTTCCATTAGCATAATAAACACAATTTGAGTTACAACAGTATGATCAGTTTAATGGATGCTATTTATTTTAGTTTTTTATTTAAAGTCCCGGTAACGTAGAATTAACATCAATATGCTGTTTGGTCCTTTATTAAAAATTCCCATAGGATAACCAGCACAGATGTTCAATACAGCATCATATATTTCCTGCATTTTATGACTTCACTAATTGGCCATATGGAAAGGTGTTGCTTGGGTGTTTTGTTCTTTTTCTTTTTTTAATCTGATGAATTATAAGGATTGTAATAGTCACAACTGGTTAGTATGTGGATGGGATAGGTTAATATACACTGCATTCTGGGAACAAACAGGAGTAAACAAAGTTTTTATGCACATTGATTAGTAGTAAATAGTACCAATGTACTTTACCATGTATTAAAATCAGTTTTACTAATGTGTAGTTCCTGACATAATTATAATCATTTAATTAATGCAGATACTGTCTAATCAGAAGAAAATGTAAGCAGCTATTTCTTTAGCCACTGTTAGGTTATAGACAGCCTTATTGTTGTTCCATTTAGTTTATCATGAACCCCACATTTCATGATAAACTGCACTGTTAAGAATGTTTATAATGAGATGATGTATGTTCCTAGAACAAGACCTTTCATTGTCTCTTCAACTACTACTGGTTAATTTGAGTGGAGTCGACATGTAATGTTTTGTTAATTTTTACTAGACTAGGCAAATGCCTTGACAATTTTTATTTTTTCTGTATGTNGAACTGCAAATTAGACTTACTTATCTAGAAATAAATTACATCCCAATGCCTTCATAAAGCTCATTAATTAATTCCACTGGCATAAAGGTCTTTTTCTTAATTTCATGTTCCATTAGCATAATAAACACAATTTGAGTTACAACAGTATGATCAGTTTAATGGATGCTATTTATTTTAGTTTTTTATTTAAAGTCCCGGTAACGTAGAATTAACATCAATATGCTGTTTGGTCCTTTATTAAAAATTCCCATAGGATAACCAGCACAGATGTTCAATACAGCATCATATATTTCCTGCATTTTATGACTTCACTAATTGGCCATATGGAAAGGTGTTGCTTGGGTGTTTTGTTCTTTTTCTTTTTTTAATCTGATGAATTATAAGGATTGTAATAGTCACAACTGGTTAGTATGTGGATGGGATAGGTTAATATACACTGCATTCTGGGAACAAACAGGAGTAAACAAAGTTTTTATGCACATTGATTAGTAGTAAATAGTACCAATGTACTTTACCATGTATTAAAATCAGTTTTACTAATGTGTAGTTCCTGACATAATTATAATCATTTAATTAATGCAGATACTGTCTAATCAGAAGAAAATGTAAGCAGCTATTTCTTTAGCCACTGTTAGGTTATAGACAGCCTTATTGTTGTTCCATTTAGTTTATCATGAACCCCACATTTCATGATAAACTGCACTGTTAAGAATGTTTATAATGAGATGATGTATGTTCCTAGAACAAGACCTTTCATTGTCTCTTCAACTACTACTGGTTAATTTGAGTGGAGTCGACATGTAATGTTTTGTTAATTTTTACTAGACTAGGCAAATGCCTTGACAATTTTTATTTTTTCTGTATGTTGTCCTACTTCTTACGCTAAAGAATACCCCCAAGCAATTCCTGTCAACTTATTGTTTGTATTTTCTAAATCTTATCTCTTATGTTGGTTTTCCATTTCCTAGTCTTTTCTCCATTTTTTGTAGCGATTGTATTCCATACTAATATCTTTCTATCTATAATACAACCGCCTTCCCATATTACAGAGTCATTTTGGGTTGTTCTCATACGTCATATGAATACATCATTTGATTTTTCACATATAAACTGATTTCTGTCATTGCAGTGTAATTTCCCTTTCTGTTTCTCTCGTACTTGCTTTTCAAAATAATCTGAACGGAGTCATCTATCTCTGCTGGTGTGATTTCCTTCTATTACATGACCTCCATTTTACAGTGTCAGAAAGAGCTGCACCAGAGCAGATGAGGAGAAGTTACCTAATTTCAGTGTGTATGTCTGTATGGGTTTACGTGTACACATATACATCGTTCTCAAGGGTTATGTGAAAGCATTTTCCTTTGAAAAATATTCTGTACCTCATTGCATTTTTAATACTCTCAACTCCACACAGACACATACTTTTGGGGTTTTTGGTTTGAAATGTTTTTTTTTTTAAAATAGTTCCTTTTCTTAATGTTAACAGCTGGAATTTTTAAGGCTTTTAAAAATGTAAGTAGTTCTAAGAATCAAATGCTTTTTATCTTGAAATTTATCCATATCATAGATGGAAATTGTCTAGCAACATACAAAGAAAGAAGTAACCTTTAGTGCAATCTGTGTCAGTGACTCAGAGCTCTAGGAAGCACTGGTTGCACAAAGCAGTGAATGACAAAAGAATCATTATTTTCAGATGTCTCAGTGTTAGGGGTCCTAAGGCATGTCAGAAAAGATTTTGCATTGAAGGACAAAGCTAACATTATTACAGCTACGTTGTCTTTGAAAATAGTAAAATATTTTCATGTATTATATAGCTACACTATGTAAATAGGGAAGAGGTGAACATGGGGTAGATTCTATCTTGTATCTAAGAAATGAGGACTGGAAAAGCCTGTGCATTTTCAAACACTCATACAGGTATTTGTTAAGTGGTATGAGCTGGAAATCCTTATCATGGATTTTCCAGCAAAGAACAAATAATGTCAGCTCTTAGCCTTTTGCAGATACCTAAATGTGGTTAGACCATACGTGACTATTCACCTTTCTTTAGCTGTCTGAGGTGGCCTCTATCCAAGCTGGGCGTGCATATGTTGTGCCTTGCTCAAGTGGCAGTGAGCTCCATGAGGGGATGGACTGAATGCATGTATGACAGAACTAGAGGCAGGTACGTGGAAAATATTGTCAGTTACCAGTTGAGGTAATGGTAACTCTTACTGGATTGCTATGAAGAAGTGAGTTGAGCAGTACTGGGACTATGCAGCCACCTGTAGAGCTTCATGCAAACTCTCATTAGCTTGCTATGCGTTGCTGTGAGAGCTTAAGCTTCCTGTAGCTAGCTGGTGTGATTGTTGTTGCTGCAAGTGCAGCTTTGCTGCATGGCCTTCCATTTGAAGGAAGTCAATGAGAAGGTGAATCAAAATTATTTTATAGCTGCTTCTCCAGGGCTCTTTCTGTGCTTTATCTTGATACATAAATATCTGATTCCAGATTTACCTACAAAACAGTATCCGTAATGTCAAGTAACCATCATAAAGATTTTCCAGCATCTTCTTACCTTAACTTCACAGCAGCTGTCAGCCTGAACAAAGCTGAGATTTTTCAAATTCCCTGACAGTGCATCAGGTACATGCCTTTTTTTTTTCCTCAGATGTTTTCTGTCACAGGCAGTACTACTCTGTCCCCACTTGCACTGTGCAGCTGAACCTCAGCTACTAGATACTAGTAGCTAGAATCTAGATGCTACTAGGGTTGAGTGTTGGACCTTGTGTGAAATGTGCTCAACAGTTGTCTTTGATCTGTGGGATTAAAACTAACAGGGAGAACTAGTTCTTCCTCTTGATACTCACACACTTGACTGGTTTCTTCTTGGGCTCTCTTAAAACCTGAGAGGATGGAGAAAAAAAGGGCAATGCTCTGGGAATAAGTAAGAACTTTCCATTGAATGGGTTCTAAGACACTTTAGAAGGAGATGATTGTTCACTGAAGGGCAAAGCTAACATTGCAGTACCGTTCTGCTTGACACCCTTGGAGGGGAAGTGTTCTGATGAAGGGCTGACAAGAAGGAGTAGGACGAAATTATAGTATAGGATGGCACAAAAAAATGTTCCCCCCATATAGTCTCTTCTGAGAAAGTTGAGTACTTTTCAGCATCTGATAAGGAATTTGCTGAGAATTACTCTATTTTGTGCACAACAGATTTGTGGTTTGAGTCTGACATGAGTTTAAAAACATACTGTATGAACTGTAGGTTCAGTGACAATGGAAGGTGCCTCTTCTGTTTGAGATACTGCAGTATGACTTGGTCTGTTCAGTAAAATCCTTTTTTGTAGTCAATATTACTTATGAGTAAAAATTTTTGTTCTGTTGTCTTTTGTATTTCTTAGCTTAAGTGAGGTCTTTGTATAGGGGCTTTTGGGAGTGGAAGGTGTAGTGTAGACTAGAACATAGCTGCCTCCTTACTGGCCTAGCCCAGGTGAGAAATTGAAGATGGTTGCTCAGGGAGAACTGACACTTCCAGATAGTATAAACCACTGTGTCCTAAAAACTCCAAAACCTGTTAGAAAATAAGCATACCCCTGTCAGGCTTTGTTTTTGTCTGCATGTGTATGCTAGTGGCTTAGAACAGAACAATGCAAAAGCATTGCTACAGGTATCACTTCACAGGCATGGCTTATCTGTGGAAAATTTGACTTGGAAAGAGGCAAATTCCTGTTAACTTCAGTCAGAGCCCAGTTATACAAAGCATACTGATGAGCCAGGGCTTAATAAAACACCTTTGCCACATATATTCTGTGGCAGTTCTGTGCCTATGTCACAATTCTGTGCCTAAATTCTGCTCAATCACAATTCTGTGCCTAAAAATCACCTAAACTTAAACAGAACTTTGCTGTGTTGCCCAGATACAGAAGCTCTGTGAAGTATAATTTATCTTCTCAAATCTCTCAGACATGTCTAGAAACATTCTGTCCAGTTGATGCTCTAATAAAGAAAAATGAGATGTCTTAATAGCATGAGGAATTCAAACTGGAATTAAAACGCTTTATAACGCATCCTTAATATGGAATATGACCAGATGTCAGACTGGTAGAACTGAGTAAAATCCTAGTACAGTCAAGCATATTTCTAAAAGCCTTTCAATGCATGTTATTTCTATGGAGTATTACAGATGTTTTATTTGCAGCTCAGTGATAAATATTTAAAGAGTAGAAATATTATTTAGAAAACTTGCAGGACTACAGGTGTCACTTTCTCTAGTAGAATCTATTTCCCCTAGCAGTTTATATCTTTGATCCTGTAAGACTTCATTGAAATGTATTTATTACTCTCTACTTGTGAGTGCTGTAGTGTGCTGTATTTTGCGTGATCTCAAGGAAAAAATATCAAATACTATGCTGAGGCCTTGGAATTCTGACCAGCAATTGCAGCTTTCTGGTTGTAATTTTTTTCCCCCCATGTTTCCTGCTTAAAGAAGCACATACTTGTAGAGGAAAAAAAAAAATAAAATTGCACGTTAGTAACACTAATTTTGAATCTGCAGACCTTGTGACATTTCTATTTGTTTAAACAGCCTCTTTTAATTAGTAATATAAACTATTGTGTTCAGATAAACGTTAGTGATGATCAGAACCAGCACCTTATAAGCAAAGGATTTGTAGAAATTTAATACATAGAGCTGAACTCAACTTCTTTAGAAAGTTGCTTTGTTCTTGTCATAATGCTTGAAGTTAATGGACAACTAAAATAGAAAGGCTACATGTGTCATACACTGAGTGAAAATGACTGACTAAAAGCCATTAGCGTCCAGAAAAGAAAGACACAGGCAGAAATTATATTGCTTCCAGATGAATCCTAACTATTCCCCAAACTCTGTATTAGTATGACAGGCAAGAGGCAGAGCCATTAATCGAAAGGTCAGATAGTGCAATTTTAGCCAGATTTTCTTGATTGAAAAGGCACTGGAAAATTATCTAGAATGCTAGTGTTACTGCATCTACAAAATACTTTTTAAAAACTGTTTTAATGGCTTGATGGTTTAAGTGACAATTCTACCTGTCATACTAAAAGGGAAAGTTAGCTTTCAACACTGTTTATGGTAGAAGTGCTAGAAAAGTTGAGTTTAACTGCATTCTGAAAAAGACTGTTCTTTTGTTTCTTCAAGAATTTTCTAATGCATTGGGCATATAAACCTGGAAACCTACTTTTTCTATTGCTCTCAAATTGATTTAGTGTCAGCACTCATAGTTTCTTTATTAAAAGAAACCTCCTTTGCTAGTAAGAACTATATCAGCATTTTCTCCTTAACAGTTTTTAAAATAATTTAATAATTAACTGCCACATCCTAATTATAACTTTTTAGAATCGTTTTCATTAATCATATTTACTATTCATATAATTAAAGTGCATTTCAAAACAGTCTTCTATTGACAATCAAATATTGTATGCAAAGCAGGTATTTCAATATATGCAACGTGGAAAATTTCACAGTAGACCATCTGTAAGTTCTGAAGAAAAACATGTCCTAAATGCTTCAATTTTCAGATGCATACAGTTAGAGGGTTTTGTACTGAAGACCATATGCTACCTTCTGGTTTGCTATGTTTTGCTGTAACAGGAGAAACTGAGGAGTGATTACTGTTTTATATAAAACCTTGCATTTTCCCATTTTGGTCACAAATGTTATTATGTATGACTATGAAAGTACAGTTCTATGGGAGGAAGACTAGCTGTGCAGTCAAACAGCAAGCAGTATGTTGTCAATTGATTCAGCATGAGGAGAACCATTTTGAGGTTTGTGTTTTGCATGAAGTCAGACAAAATCATCTAGTGATGCCTTTTAAATTCGTTAATTCTATTATTCTTATGGATGGTCTTTCTGAGACTTCTCTTTCATTGCATTGTATTAGAATGTAAATGCTCTTTATTAGTAATAGTTAATTGTTCTGTACTGTAGAGATGATGATCTATTTAGGAACAAAATAGGAAAAATGTAGGTGTACATGCTGATGTCATGCTTACTGAAGTAGCCCTGCTGCATTTTCTTACAAATGGTGATGTAATGTAGGTGGATGAATTGTGCTCATGGCATGTACAGATACCTTTTTAGAAAACAGCTCTCCTTTATGCCACTCCTACATATATATATATATATATATTTAACTTTACATTAAAGACATCTATGCTCTTGATGCAGTTTGTCATAATTCTCTTTACGTATGCACAGATATTATATACTTATCAAAGAAAAAAATTACCTTCTTCCTTTCTCAAGTGTTTACCAATTGGAGAGATTTTGTTGTTCATCTGGTGTTCTTAGAAGAAAAGCTATGATTACGCTGTATGGAACTTTCAACTGAAAGACTTGTATTTTTTTGTATGTTATTTCTTAGGCCACTTTCTGTCAGTGCAGTGAAATAAAAGAGGGCTAGTGCACAGTATGTTAGAAACTACTACTATTTTTAGATATATTTTGCTTTTTTTCCCCTTTAGTTCTTATTTATCCTGAATAAGTTTATGACTTGTCCTGAGGCTGTAATCAATCTAATGTGACACTGTAATCAATTTTGAGTTATTAAGCCACAGTAAATGTCAAATGGCAACTGTGGGCACTCAGCACCCTGCAGGACTGGGCCCGTAGTGCATGTTGATGTATGAAGAATAAATCATGATAGTTTTAAAATTCATTGTATAGTAGTTTTAAATTGCTAGATTTCGTTACGAAGTTGTACTTAAACATGGAAAAACAAGGCTACATGACAAGATGTACATGAGAATCTATCTTCATTTCACTGGATACAGTGACTACACTAGGCAAATGATGTACTGTTAAGATACATTTCTTGATTTTAGATAATGCTTTAATGACAGTACTTTACTCACTTATAGCTTGGAAAGCAGTTAAAACCCATACATATCGGATCCAGAAGACAAGCCTGCAGGTTTCAGTGTGTATCTCATTTTCATGTGACAGATTAACTTGTTACTACTTGATTATAATTAGGTACTTGATTTTCATCAACAATAATTTCTAAGTGAAGCACTCTGTGTTTTTAAAGTAGTAGCTTTTTTTAATACTGTGTAATTTCAATTGAGAACATAAACTTCTGTGCCTCAGTTTACTTATCCTTGCTGTGATGAGCACTTACCTACTTCAAATCTGATATCTAGTGTTAAAAATTTATTTTTAGCATTTTAAGCCCCAATTGATCTTAGAAGTAATTTGAACTTGTTCCCTTGTGGTATGGTATAATGACCTTTGAAATCCTAATACTGGAACTGTTGTTTTATATCTTAGGAGAAAACGTACCGTTTTCCTTATCTTCCCCTTTTACTCATTACAATAGTGTGCCTTGTATTTAATATTGTTACACAATTCTGTTTTCAAAATCACATTTCTGAGTTCAAAACCTCTGAAGAACCACCAAGCAGTAAAGGATCAAAGCTTAGTATGTATATACAGTCTTTTGATTCTCTTACTGTACTCTTTTTTGATTGTGCTCTTCGAATCTGTTGTAGTTTTCATGAAAATAAGAGGCTTTATTTTCAGTGGCCAGCAGATTTGTGTGTGTATGTGCCTGCAGGTGTTTGTATGTATGTACATATGTATATTTATACCTGAGGGTCTTGTGCTCTCTCAGAACATACGTGGAAATCTCGTCAAGAGTATTTGTATTAGTAGAAGCCAGGAAACATGGAGGAATAACCTCAAAACTAGATAACACATGAATGCATGAAAAGTCACTGCCTATGCTTTAGGGGTGTCTGAAGGCTGAGCATTGGCCTCAATGAGAGCAGAAACTTTGAGGGTGTGAATCTCATGGGATAATGGAGAAGGAACAGAGAGGCAAAATCTACCCAGAAATCACGACACAGTACAGGAAAAGTGATGGAGCCTGTCTGAAGGAACTTGTATTCTGAGATGTAGATGCCAGTAAAAAAAAAAGATGTAGGAGATGGAGGTAGCATTTGACAAAGGAAGCTGTACGTGTCTCTAAGTATTATAAATTCCAAAAGAGTTGAAGGATTGAAAGATATGTCTTGAACAGTCAGTAGATACTGATTGCCTGAGATTTTTTTTTTTTATGCCATGTTTTCTGTGAGGGACTGTAATACAGCAATGGCTTCATTCTCTAGCAATAGCAGTCTGTGGAGATAGGTATTTTTGATTTTTCACAGAAGTACCTGATAGTTACATGCAACGTTTTCCTCTTCTCAGAAGCCCTCATTTCAAATTCTGAGAGATGAACATAGAATCCAGCATGATGAAGTGATTTTTCTATTCCATCAAACAAGTCAGTAGGCAGTTGTAGTAGGGACTTCTTTCTTGCCGTTGTCTTATTCATTGGCTAGGTTGGAAAGTATTAACAATGTTACGGGGCAAATATGTACATAGGACTTAAAAGATGCTTTCTGAAATCCGTGATTATAACATTTGCTGATCTAGCACTGAAGAGGTAGAAATAACTTAATGTATTCCTCTTGGTGTTTTTTGTTTTGGTATTTGTTTTTCCTGGATGGGAGAAATTCAAACAGGTATGAGTTGCCTGGGTATTTCAAATTTTCATTTCAGATGTTGTATTTGTTTGTGCATTTATACATGTGTTTTCAGAGAAAGAAAGAGGAGGCAAGAAACACAATGTATGTGTGTACTTGAATATGATGCATACTAAGCACTGACCATGCTGGTGGAGATGTAAGGTCAGATTCCTAAAATTGCTGGAGGCTCATCTTACTCTTATACTGAAACCTGGTAGCAGTTCCATGTTACTTCAGTAAGAGCTGAGAAATTAATATGGAATGCTTCTTAAAATTAAGTACTTCATTTCCAGAAAAATGAATATGAATAGTATAATTCATTCTCACCTACGATTTTTGAAAATTAAGTACAATTTTCTTAATTTTCAAAATTTTGAATACTTGTATATTATTTCATCTCCTTAGTATATCTTACTAACTGCCCATGGGATTCTGAGTATCTTAGTACAGTTTAGAATAAAATGATTTTCTTATTGAGATGACTGCTGAAAAAGGGGTTAACTGCTATTGAAGATTGTCAGCTGCCAGGGTATTGGATTGCTTTCTTAGATATAATTTTTAAAATCTTTGTCAACATCTTAAAAATGTAGAATTTCCAAGAGTAACTATGTAATGCATTCTTTGTCAGTAAGCGCTTTCAGTTTGAACTAAACTACTTTGGAGGGGAGAATTGGAGCAGTGTTCTGCTGAAGCTGAGTATTTAAAGGAGAGTTATGCGTAGTGCACGTATTTTGCCAGATAGAGATAGCTACTTAAGAATCGTAAATGTTTTAACAGCCTGAACCACTATTTTGCAAAAACACGCAAAGATATTTGTCCTTTTTCTGTGCAGCTTACATGGGATACTTTCTATTTAGGATACAGTGTTGAGAAACATTAAATACTTTAAAATAAACATTTATATCCAATTCAATAAAGTATCTAAAGCAGGGAAGGGTGAATCTAGTTAATGAGTACAACTGCTTCCTGGGGTGGCTGGTCCATGTTTGCAGTGCTGGTTTGGGCATTTGTCAGTGAAGTCTGCTAGACTTAAAATGCTGTGTTTTGTTCTGCAAAGATGCGTCTCTGGTGAACTGCTGAGGTTTTGGTTGCAGAGGCTTTTATGCCATACTTCCAGTTCATCTGGTTTGGGTGTTTACTGAACAAGGTAAACATACTGTTCAGTAAAGCAAAGGTGTAAACTCATAAAACATGGTTTAAGAAACAACTCTCCCTTAGTCCAGAAAAGTGCAAAAGCATTGGTAGCATAGGTAAATCTTACCTCATCTGAGACTTGGACCTTGCAGATGCTAGCTGAGAGAATGGGAGAATTAGCTGTGCTGCTACATAGTTACACTCCAGCTTACTGCATCTAATTGTTTATTTATCCATATTGTAATCGCTCTCTGTAACTGAAACTTCTTCCCTCATTTTGTGATTACTTAATTTCTGTAATAGCTCATTGTTATTGTGGAAGAGCTGCATGGGAGGCAAGTCCAACAACCTTATCATTTGCATCTACTTCTGAAACATTTATTTACATCACATTCTTTTACTAAGGGAAAAAAAAAAGTGTTAATAGTGAAATGAAATGGTCTCTGTTGTTGCAGGCTTCTGTGGGATTTGTTATTAGGATCAGGGTTAAGAGGACCATCTTCTGCTCTTCACAGACCAGAGTGTTGGATCAGAATTGACCAGCCTCAGCTCTTTCATTTCCTCCACCTGAATCACTAATGTGTTGAATTGGGCCTCTGCCCTCACATTTGCCTTGAAGGATGAGTCTGCCTGTTCACAGATAGGGCATGCTTTTTTATATACATCAGACAGTTCTCTCTTGGTTTTTGAACAGGCTATAAAGATGAGATGAGGCGTCAATGTTGTGTTTATAAATTCCCACACATTGATCACTAGTGAATTGTGGGGTTAGATCCTGTAATCCTGAGATATGCATTGGTGTAAAGAGGAATATTTTTTTTCTTCCTTCATACTTCCAATTTGTTTTTGAGAGAGATTTCTTTTTACCTTTTACTACTATATAGGCTTCCACATTTTGGATTTTAGCACCATACATAAAACTTGCTCAGCATTATGTATGTAAATTCTACAAATTTTAAACTGAAGCAGTGCACAAGTGAATAGGTTCCCATACTCTGTCATATTCAGGCTGGATGTTAGGAAATACTACTTATCCATAAGAATGGTCAGGCACTGGGTTGGGCTGCCCAGGGAGGTGGTGGAGTCACTGACGCTGGAGGTATTATAGGAACATTTGGATGTTGTGTTGAGGGATGTGGTTTAGAGAGAGCTATTGGTGATGGGTGGATGGTTGGACTGGGTGATCCTGTGGGTTTTTTCCAACCTTGCTGATTCTATGATTCTAGTTTTATGACTAATGGCTATTTTATATTCCATTTTGTAAAAGTTTTCATTTGGCTGAATTAAATGGTGCACAAGAAGTGTTTCAACTTGACTTTGATGTACATTTACTGTCAGAAGGAAAGATCAAGCCTTTTATTTCTAAACTACAGATCAATTACCTTTCTAAACACTAACCTCATAATTTTCCTTTAAATAAAAAATGTTTTAAAACAGTTGACTGTGGTACCTTTTTAGGACGAGAAAAATGAAAGTGGTTATAATAAATGGAGGCATCGCCTCAGATAAGAAACAAGGGAGCATGAACCTGCTGTTGTAGGATTAGATGTAGGTGCATAGTAATTGTACAGAGTGTAAAAGAGGAAATGGCATCTTACACTTAAACCTCCCCCCCCACCCCCAGAATCTCAATTTCTTGAAACAAGATAGCTGGCTTGCTAATGAATTAAATTTATGACAGCTTTTAAGTGTAACACAGCTGCTGAGTTGTTGGAGCAGGTGACTATCAGCAGATTTTGATGATACTATGTTTAGGATGAAATAACCACTTGTTTCCAAAAAAAAAACCGTTTCTAATATCTTATGTGAAGGTCAGTCTCATAGATTTCATTCCTTAATATTCTAGCTGACATTCCCATTTTCTGAAGCATGAGTCTTTAGAAACATAAGTCTTAGATATTGTTGTATCAAGAAGGCTACTATGCTCAGCATTGCAATTAGGGACAGAGAATCCTCTTACTATGGTACATATGTGCCCAGTAAACCAAAGCTTCCAGGTGATGATGATTATTTTTTAATGATTTTACTAGGACTGCCGTATGACATGGACAGGTTTTACATGTGAGTGCTTTTCAATTCAGCACCATAGGTCTTGAAAAATCATTTAATAAGAGTAGCATCAGAGTTTGCTGTAGGTGGTAAAACACATTTAGTACTAATATCCTGTTATGCAGGTCTCAACTTCAACTTAATTGTATTTTTCTTTTCTGTTGAAATGGCATGACAGTGAGGTTTTTATTCCAAGATGGATGGCAAGTAACTATTATTGTATTCATTTATATTCAAACAATATTAAAATGGTAGTTTAAAACCACAAGAATCCTCCTCTTTGAAACTAACAAAATAGTCAAATGAAGAAGAACCTATTCAAAATTGTCTTTTAATAAAAGTTTAAAGTCTTCAAAATATATTTGCCCCTCGAGCAAACTTTTTTCATTTAATATTGTGTCTGTTAATTAGTGCTTCAAATTTGCAAATTCTTTATTGGTTTATATCAGTGTAATACCCAAAGCTCATCTCGTTGCCAGATTTGAATGAAATATGATCCTGTTTATTCTATTAAAACGAAGGCTTGAAATTGTTACCCAAATGCCACAGGAATTCTTGCCATTTTCTCATCAAATTCCTCATCAGATTTTTTGTTAAAGTCACATTGTTTTAGATTTTGAGCCTTGGCATTTAGATGAAATTCAATGTGCCCCACAGGAGAAAACATCTGCAGGGACATATTATGTACAATATCCATTCCAATCAAGCTGTAGTGTACTGTGTGACTGAATGAGAAGCTTATTCTTACCCTGCTTTGATTTAGGCTGATGTGGTTATTGAATCAATCTGCGAGAAGAAATGTGTAGAAAATTAAACAGATCAGGAAAGTTGTTTTTAATACTCAGAGCAAATACTTTCAGTTGCATGTTATTAATTTCAGAATGCCATTTTCAGAAAAGATCCTGAAGGANTCAGTCTCATAGATTTCATTCCTTAATATTCTAGCTGACATTCCCATTTTCTGAAGCATGAGTCTTTAGAAACATAAGTCTTAGATATTGTTGTATCAAGAAGGCTACTACGCTCAGCATTGCAATTAGGGACAGAGAATCCTCTTACTATGGTACATATGTGCCCAGTAAACCAAAGCTTCCAGGTGATGATGATTATTTTTTAATGATTTTACTAGGACTGCCGTATGACATGGACAGGTTTTACATGTGAGTGCTTTTCAATTCAGCACCATAGGTCTTGAAAAATCATTTAATAAGAGTAGCATCAGAGTTTGCTGTAGGTGGTAAAACACATTTAGTACTAATATCCTGTTATGCAGGTCTCAACTTCAACTTAATTGTATTTTTCTTTTCTGTTGAAATGGCATGACAGTGAGGTTTTTATTCCAAGATGGATGGCAAGTAACTATTATTGTATTCATTTATATTCAAACAATATTAAAATGGTAGTTTAAAACCACAAGAATCCTCCTCTTTGAAACTAACAAAATAGTCAAATGAAGAAGAACCTATTCAAAATTGTCTTTTAATAAAAGTTTAAAGTCTTCAAAATATATTTGCCCCTCGAGCAAACTTTTTTCATTTAATATTGTGTCTGTTAATTAGTGCTTCAAATTTGCAAATTCTTTATTGGTTTATATCAGTGTAATACCCAAAGCTCATCTCGTTGCCAGATTTGAATGAAATATGATCCTGTTTATTCTATTAAAACGAAGGCTTGAAATTGTTACCCAAATGCCACAGGAATTCTTGCCATTTTCTCATCAAATTCCTCATCAGATTTTTTGTTAAAGTCACATTGTTTTAGATTTTGAGCCTTGGCATTTAGATGAAATTCAATGTGCCCCACAGGAGAAAACATCTGCAGGGACATATTATGTACAATATCCATTCCAATCAAGCTGTAGTGTACTGTGTGACTGAATGAGAAGCTTATTCTTACCCTGCTTTGATTTAGGCTGATGTGGTTATTGAATCAATCTGCGAGAAGAAATGTGTAGAAAATTAAACAGATCAGGAAAGTTGTTTTTAATACTCAGAGCAAATACTTTCAGTTGCATGTTATTAATTTCAGAATGCCATTTTCAGAAAAGATCCTGAAGGAGTTTGGTGCCAAATTCCCTGTGAAATTCAATGTAATTTGGGAATCAGACCCTTCAGAGTGCCACACAAACCCACTCTCTGAGTGATTAACACTTAGAGTTTTCTTTAACTATGAAGTTATGACGTACATAAACTTGAGTGAGTAGGGAGGGATTGAGAAAGTGGAAAAAGAAAAAAAGAAAATCAGTTCTATATAATGTGTTAAATAAATTGCAGAAATTCCATGAATGTGAGGTCAGCTACCAATTAAGAAGACGTATCTGTAGAGCAGTTTCTTTTCTGTTTGAAGTGGCTGCCTCGTGCTTTCTCACTAAGCCTGCTCTGCATTACCAGTTGCTGGCAAAAAAAAGTCATTGTGGAGGGGGGAGATCATCTACAGTGGCAGTGGGTGTTTATGGAATCAGCTCCCCTTTCCTAATGAGAAATTCAGAACAAAAATAGTTTCCTTAAAATGCATTATGGTGAGAGATTCCTCTGCCATCCTTTGAAAGGCTGGTTTTTGCAGCAGGAGCACTTAACTATAAACCTGCCTGGAGCACCTCTTCAGCTGCAGGACTGTGAATGAGAGCCGTAGCTGTTAGCTTTTTAGCTTCTTTTAAATACACACTGGAAGGGTCGTGGCAGTGGAGGTGATGAGACCACTGCAGAGAATCACTGGTGTTGACCTGTAGTTAGTATTCTAAGCCACAAGGACTACATTGTGAATACTGTGCCCAGATTTTGGGTGCCTCTGAACAGGAAGAATGTCAACAAACAGGAGCAAATGCATTGGGTACTCTAAAAGTATTAATGTAATGTTAACAGCTGTCCTGGTGGTAACAGTTCCTTAGAGATGAAGTAGGTGGACGCGATAGCAAGTTGGTTGATGAAGGTCCACTGCAGTGAGTCCTCTTTGTAAAAGCCTGGTATGCCTATAGCTAACTTAATCAAAGAAGGTCATTTTAAGCACAAATTGTAGCATATAGTCTTTAAGAAATGTCTTTCAAATCCTTTTTTTTCTGATGTGAAGGTGTTCAGAATCTCCAGCTGCTTTTATCTTACTGTGTAATAGAAGATATATATATTTTTAAGACCACTCTCTCTCCATACTCATCACCACAAACTGTGAAATTTATTTTCTTTCAGATTTTACATATAGCTGTATTGTGCAAAAAAAAGGTGGATGAAAAAGAAGTGCCAGTATTGTGAGTTTTTCTATTACCTGTCATATTAAACAAGTCAATTAGGACGTTTTGGAGGACACAAAAGGATAGAAAAAAGCTGATCTGAAATGTTGTTTTTTTTTTTTGTTCTTGTGCTGTATTACCATTAGGGGCAGCTCATGCTTTGTAGAGACTGCAGTACAAACTTCGCACTCAAACATTTTTTTAAAGAAAATTGTGAAATGTAGTAAATAGTGCTGTGAATATTTTGGTAATAGTGGGGTAAACAAAAGGCAAAGAGCAAATTAAAATATCACTATGCGTCTTCTGCAGTTCCAAACCTGCTTGCAGGAAGGTGGAGGGCTGATGACATGGTAACTGAATAGAGATTTATGGCAGGGTTAGATTGTTTTTTTCAAAATTTTTCATCTCTGCTGTATACTTCAATAGCACTGCAAAAAATGTAGTGCTAAAATAGTATCAGTTCATGTT
Source organism: Odontophorus gujanensis (assembly GCA_013399175.1). Taxonomy (NCBI): domain Eukaryota; kingdom Metazoa; phylum Chordata; class Aves; order Galliformes; family Odontophoridae; genus Odontophorus; species Odontophorus gujanensis. The sequence continues at coordinate 263,619 of VXAB01006411.1, forward strand.
TATTTTTCTCAGCGATTCCCTATTATACTTGCAGAGCTGACGTGTCAAAGGTGAACTTCTCAACTGCCTCTTCAGCAAACTCATCTGGTTTCTGAATGTCAGTCAGATTTTTTTCTAGTTCAAGTGTAATTATCACTAATACAACTTGCAGTAGGTCAGCTCTGCTTTCAGTTACAGCTAGGTGCTATACATACCTTTCACACATACAATGCAGGTTCATTTGTTGTTTTTTTTTTTTTTCTTGCAGTTATTTGATTGGCAACATTTAGTTTTGCATTTGTTACGGAACTCTAATTCTTCATGAACTGAATCTGTCTGGCTCTCTTGGCTTTAGCTACATGGCATCTACAGTGCTAACATGAGTAAAAAAAGTACTTCTCGGCTTGTTTATTTTAGACACTAAGGTTAATAGATTTGAAGACATTAAGTTTTGTATGAAAACAGACATATTGAATAGGCAGTTGCTATTTTTACAGACAGAACGCATATTCAAAACAGTAAGTTGCTAATACCACAGAGATAAAAGGATAATTTACGCTAATTTATGAATTTAATTAATCAAATGTACTGAGTATATTAACCAGTTGGTGATATTCTGCTGAGTAGGAACTGAAACAGTTAGAAACTTCTTCAGACATTTTTCTATTATACTGGCATGTTTTAACTTATGTTACAAGATTCCTACCGTGATAACCCTTTCATAGACACCAACAGCTTAAGCTCTTCTAATAAATGTGAATATTCAAAATGTCCAGGAAGATTCCCCTTTGTATCATAACCTTTTTTTGAGGAATTACTGAGAATGAAAGGTATAGCGTGTGAAGCCCCCTCTGGCTGTAAATATGATGGGTATGAAAATATTTTAAATATTTAGTTCATGATTATTAATAAGAACAGTAGGGATTTATCTGAGTTTTGTAGAATTGAGGTTGTGACTATGTGCACGTACAAAATAAGATTCTGCAGTGGAAAAACATGGTGTTTCTACTAAAGTTATGCTAAATATAAAACCAAAAAAGTAATGTTTTATATTGCCTGTTGTCCGAATGAGACACAGAAGCAATGTTTTTCAGTGTCAGATATGCCAGTAAAATGATCAGCAAAGAAGGAGTAAAATGGTTCTTGATAGAAGCATGAGTTTTGCAAAGACAGGCCAGACTAGGGCACCCAAATTCTTTCAGATAGAGTTAAGGGTTGCTTTCTGATGTGACAGAAATGCTGTGTAATGAATTCAATTCATCTCTTTTAGAAACTGGAAGAGGGAGACATGTAAAGTGAATGAGAATTTTACCTTGAGTGTCCAGGACTTATCTGCACAAATACTTCCAAATCTGTGGAGTGCCTAACCTAGGTGATAGGTGAACTGCTTCCCAGAATACAGCTGTACAACAGCATGTTGACATAAACAGCTGGGATACGGGCTTCTGTTGACTACACCTTTTCTGGCATCTTGACATCACCTGCAGAAGCACAGGAAGAACTGAGACTTGTATATCTGTAATGAAGTTGTATGGCCAAGAATGGTATGGAGAGGTGAGGTAGGGATAGGACCTGAGACCTTAATCTGTGAGGTAACTAATGGTGTGTGCTGGAGGAAGTGAGCTCATACTGCAGGAAGTTTTGGAAAGGAAGTCATACCTGTTCATCTGCTGCTGAAAGTAAATTTCGGAGTCCCTGCTATCAAATATAAAAATCAATGAAATCAAGTTTGTCTAGGTTCAGCGGTGTCAGGGGTTTCTTTTGGAGAGCAATGTCAGTAACATTTAGAAATTTGTTTTCCATTTCCATTTAATTTATTATTTTCTTGAACTTTAATTTCCTGCACCTTCATGCTAAAAACTGCTGACAACATCAGTGGTGTGCCATGTTGGTGCATAAGGAATAGAATCCAAATGGAAAGGGCATTTCTTCTTCCTGCCCAATCTGTTTTCTACATGGGATGAGCTGAAAGGAACAGCCCCCTCTGATATTCGTTGAACTTCTTGCAACTGACAGACAGCAACTCTTAAAACTACTCTACTTTGTTTTGTGGTCCAGACAGAACAGACAAGAAAGAAAAATGCGAGACTTCTGGGTCTTGTGCCACTGGGCAATCTTCAGTAATACTATAAATATAGCAATCCAAACCAGTATTTCCAAGGGTATCATTACAAGCAAATGAAAAGAGGACTTTTTCAGATGTAGGAAAAATGTTCAGCGACAATTTTCCATTAACTTTCAGGAGAGGTATCCTTAACTTTTCCTTATGTCTGTGAAGGTTTCTCCTTAACATATTTAATGCTGACTTGTACAGCAGCTTTTGCCTTTCCATGTTAAATCATTAACTGATGTTATTCAGTTTGTAGTTTCAAGGACAGTTCGTATTTTTTGCTCCTTTTCAATTTGTAGAATAGTTCCTCCCACGATAATTCCCACACATTTTTATTGCATGCTGAGTGGCCTCAATTCAAATGTCTTCTATGAACTTGAGCATCTTTCAGCATCAAACATAAGCTAGAGTTTCAGAAATAGTTATAATTTTAGGGATTAGTGCATTTTAGTGCACAGAATACCTTTTGTAAGTAATGTATTGTGAGAGAGTTGCTGGTATCTTCTTAGGAGCAGTTGCTTCGGATCAAAAACATTTCCCACTCTATTGTCCTTTACCATATCAAATAACAACTGAAACAGCAGCAGCCAATGAGCATGGATCAATGATATCTTCAGCCACTGCATTTGTGTAGGTTTAATCCATTTATGTGAAAATCAAGTTACTGCTGGCCTGTTTTTTCTTTACTGGAAACAATTGATAACATTACTTCAGAAGGAATTAATCCAGAGAATTAATTAGCAGAATCTAATATCCAATAAGTGGAGTCTCGAGAAAGATTTCATGGGTGGTCAATTGTGACATTAAATGGAAGGTAAGAAAAAAACAGGTACTGGTAGCTATTTTCCATAATCAAACAGAAGTGGCAGGAAAGGAAGAAATAGGATGACATCAACTTTGGACAGAAATAAATAGGTCAGTTTTTGTGCCAGTTACAAAAAAAGGTTTGAGAACAGTTTAGTGTTTGTTTTTGTTTTTTTTTTAACCAAGACACATATTTCAGGGCATGCATTTTAGGCAGAAATGCTTTGAAAAATAAAAATCATTGTTGCCTGGTCAGTGAGTTTAATACTTTGATGCTACAGAAGCTGCATTTATATTCTAGGATCAGACTCGGCCTGAGTCAGTGGGAGCAAATGAGGGTCATTTTTCATTGCATTCACTGTGATTCCTGGGGCTGTTGGTAGTTTAAGCTTTTGCAGTTAAGGAAATTGGACCTTGCATACTATCAGTTGGGGAAGCTTGACTGATGTTCTTAACTGTAGAACTTGAACTTTAGATTACAAGTTTGAACTCTTTATTTCTTTATTTTCATTATTGAAAAAATCCACTTAGAAATACAAATGGAAATTAGTGTGTTATTTCACCAGGTCTGTATGCATATACAGCCAAGCACTGTGAACTAGATTTTCCAAAGTATTTAAGAACCCAGAGTTTCAGAGAGATGCCTAATAGGATCTTTGAGAGACTGTCTACACGTTTAAGAAGCTAAGTTCCTTTAAGTATCTGGATTTTTATTTCTGTATTTTTTTATTTTTTTTTTTTTAAGATTTAAGCAACTGCTTAAGTGCTTTCTTGGAACAGAGGTTTAGTAAGCGTGAAGGTTTCTTTAACTGTCTTCTTAATGGAGCATGTTTTTCTGGTGATGGGAATTGTTTATGCACTTCACACGGGGAAGATGTTTCAAAAGATTGGTCGTATTTCACTTGGGAACATTTTCTTTTTTAAACTGACTTTTGCTGCTGACTACAGTAGATAGAACTTTAAGAAAAGAGAAACCACTTTCCAGATAGAAATTCTATTTTAATCCATTTCTTTCTTGACCCATAGGCCTACATATCCCTGACTTACTCTGCAGGCTGTAGCTTGTCACAGAGAATGATTCCGCTTTTGGCAGCTGTGCTCATTCAGCGTGTTTGCTAACTTAGCACCAAAGTGCTTCTGTATTCGCTTTGCTTTGTCTTGGTTCCTGAGCAATGACTTATTTACAGAAACATTTCTTCCCCCTCCTTTTTTTTTCCCCTCTTTCCCTCTTCATTCTTTCTTTTTTTCCTTTTTCTTTTCACATACTGGAACTGACTGTGTGTGTGAAACTCAGGATGCTGTGACCACAGGGCTGTGTGCTGTCAGTTGTTCTTGAATGTATTAGGACCTTGTGTTTCACTCATTGCTCTGACTAAAACAGTGTAAAACTGCAAGTATAACCATTAGGACAACAAGCTCTATTAATGTTCATATTAGAAATCTTTTTAGTGCAGTCATACTTATAAAATCAGTAATTTTTTAAGATACAACTTCTTGGATATATTTAAATCAATTGTGGATTTTTTTTTTTTCCAGCAAAAAATGCCCTGAGGCTTGTGTAAAACTAGTGGCTACATAAAGCTGAAGAATCAGATGTCTGCTGGGCAAATTGACAGAACTCATTAATCTTGGATGCAGTGTACTATAGAGTCTGTCCTTTCATGCACCTGCCCATGCCTAAAGTAATTACATGATGGCACTATTAATACTGAAGAGCTTGAGTGGGGATAGGGTTATCTTCCCTTCTTAGTAATTGATTGCTAGCTGATTAGTGGACAGTGTTTTTCCTACAGTATAATTGCCTTTCTGCTATTGTAGCTTCTCTAACCTGGGGTTAGGCCATTTTGCAGGTTTTGAAACCTTGACAATAGCACCATACCCCTCAAACTAATGAACTGGAACATGGTCCTGGTGAAGTTCCCAAACAGAAGATGACTGGCTAAATGTATTTCAATGATATCATATTTTAAAGCAATCAACCAGCAGATGATTTGTTGCCTCCCACCCCCCAACCCCTTTCCATAGAGACATTTTAAAACCCCATATTTCCTATGTGGAAAAGCAGGCGGACAGCTGACTTCTTTTAAATCACATCTGTTGCTTGTATAAAGCTATTGTCTGAAATGTATCAGACCTGTGGAGTAAGTTTTTTCTGTGACCCTATAGAAATAGCTTTTGTGGGAGCAAATTGTTAAGAAAGGAGTGTATGATTCTGCACTGAGGTCTCAAAGATCTGCTGTTCTCTCAAAATGATATGCTGGAAGTTAACTCTGTGAGGGATTCATTAAAGTCTGGCAGATATTATGTGCTGCTCATGAATTGGCCCAGAGAGGCACCTTGTAGCATGGAGCTACCTGGAGAGAGGAGAGGGTCCCAGGGCTGCCTCCTGCTCAGGGCCCCTGCCACCTTGTGACCCCGGTGCCAGACTGAAAGGCTGTGTGGCAAGAGACAGGACACATTTGAATCCTGAATGTTGGGAATCAGCATTTGTTTCATGCCTACGTTCTTACTCTTTTTCCTAGGCCCCTCAGCTTTCTGAGTTCCTGAAAAGTAAAAATGACCTTGTATCATATGTTATGCTCTGTGTCTCTTTTGGTGTAAGTGGGCATTTTGTATGGCTTTACATGAAAACACACTTGTGTTAATCTTTGAGCAGAGGTATATTCCAAAAAGCAGAGTGTAAGAGCACCCAGTTGTCCAGTGTGTGATGTAAGCTGCTTGGAAGGACGCTTCTTACTTCTGCAAATTACCAGGCTCTTGAAAGTATGCTTTCAGAATAATTCTAAACTAGACAGAAATCTAAACAACTTCTGGCTTTCTGAATCTTGCATACTCTGCAAAATAATGCAAACACAGATGAAATGATTGAGTGTTTTGACTGATGGTTTCATAGTAGCCTGTGGGAAGGTTCACATGGAAATTAAATCTTGTAATGACTGACTTTCACAAGCACTGGTTTAGTTATCAGATATGCTTCCTCTCAGATGATGGAGATTTGTAGCTGATTGATGATTCTCAAAACAAACTGCTGACAGATGTGTAGAAGGTACAGAGAAACAGTGGTGTTGTCTGTAAGCAGGTCTTGGAGCCATGGAAAGGTAAAGAAAGCTTGATTGCCAAAGAAAAGGAGGAGAGGCCAACTGATTTTTGCATAGGTTTACCTTTTGCCTGGCCACTATTACAAAAGAAACTTTCAGATCTAGAGTATGAGCTTCATGTCAAATGGACTTAAAGGAAACAAACCCTCCTGCATAGTGTGAGTCTGTGCTCTGTGGTACAACCAGCCTGCAAGAAACCACTGTGTGTGCATCTATATATGTTCTGTATTATGTCAGATTATGTTGTAGTGCATGAAAGCACTTGTGTGGTGCATATACTAACAATATACATAACAGGTAGATTTCACAAGGAGACACTCTAGTTTATGCTCCATGCCCTTACACAGTATTCTGTGGAATTGTTCTTTATGCATTTCCCTGGGATTATAAACTGAGACTCTACAGTTCTTAGTGAGTTAGCATTCTTTTAAAAATATCTAGCAATGAGCTGATTCAAATTGCAGTGCTTTTTAGCATTTACAGGCAGGTGACAGGAGATTAGAAATGGATATTAAGGGTTCTTCAGCTCATAATAGAACTATGTTGTAGCGAAAGAAGACAAACTTTCTCTTTTTCTCCTGATTTTGTTTTCTAGAACCACAAAACAACCTGGTTGGTTTTTTTTGCACCATAATATTTAAACCAAAGATGTTGAACTGTTTTATTACTTAAAACATTCCTTATAATTGTTCACTTGTTAGAACATCATTTATTGGGTGGAAGGAGAAAGAATGATATTTCCCAGTAAACTCTGAAGAATTTTTAGAGAATGTTAATGTAGTATATACATACAGTCATTCTAAGCAACCTATAGGAGGTGTGGTAAACAAATCTGCAATATGAAGCGTTCAAGTGAGGAAATGGAAACATTAAGGTTGCTCCCGAATCAGCATTTTCCTGCTTTGTGGCTCTGCTTCATGAACAGTCTTTAACTACTGGATCACATTCTGGGTTTTCCTACTGGGCCACTGCTTCATTCATTGCACAGATGGGTTATGTTCTCCAAGCTCAGAATTTTACCTTTTTTGTTTCGTACGTGGCCCTAATTCATATTATCTGGGAAATGCTTATATCCTGCTCTAATTTCAGAAATTTGCAGTTCTTTATAGGCTTATATAGACTGTTTATTGAAAAATACTGCTCAAATATTCTAACATTAATCTTCATGCTGCCTTTGGAAAGAGAAAATTGCATGTCTTTTTTACATAGTTACCCCAAAAAAAATTGTCAAATGTTTTAGACAAAATAACAGAAAACACTTAAGAGCTGATTTTACAGAATGCTTAGCAGAATACATAAAAGTGTGTATGTGTTTTGGTACAGTTCCTTTTGATTTTGGTCAGCTGTAGAAGTTTTCAGTACTTCTGGAAATTACAGATCGGAAAGAAGGAGCACAAAAGGTGTGCTCATTTTATCCACTTGTGCTATTAGCTCAGTCTCAGGTTGTTACAGGTTGGAAATCCAGAACAAATTAACAAACCATTCTTGTAGCACCCAGTGCTTTTTACTGCAACTGCAACTTGCAAAAAGTCCCTGTCACATTCTGTTGAACTTAGGACACTTTAAAAACAAATTCCCAGGAAAAAAATAGAGGAGATGAAAGGCATCTTCACTTCTCTTGGTGATTGAAATGGGTTAAAATGTTCAAATTATTGAAAGAAAACGGAGAAGCACTCCTTTTTAACCCACACTTTTGCCAAAGTGACCTGAGTAAAAATCTGTTTCTGACCCTTGGATCTGATGAGTTTAACATTATGATGTTAGCCACGCTATGCTCCTGAAAATTCTTCCTGTTTTCATTTTCTGTCTTGGAGGTCTTATTAATACAATTTTTAATAGTAATAAATTACCCATTTCCTTATTTAATATTTACTTCCCAAAGTAATGTATTTGTTTTTATTTGAACTTCTGGGTACCTTTGGTGAAGCTGGGGTCAGAATAAAATTCTCAGTGTCTTCAGTACAAGACCATCTTTTTTTTTTTTTTTTTTTGCATTCATTGCTTTCAATTTTTGTCATAGCTTTTCTCACAATTTTAACAAAGTATCAGTTCCTATTGACATGTATCTACTTTATTACATAAGACCAATTTGTACTCAAATCTTGCATGAGTAATTGGGGAATGTGCATGACTCCTATTTGTAAACGTGAACAGAAGGAGCAGGGCTTTTGTTTTGCAGAACCCCTGCTGGATGTGTCTCTGGCTGTGTCAGTGGTGTGCTTGAGATACAACTCTGTCAGCTTTTGCCATCTACTAGACTTTGATTTCCTTCTGCAACCTACTGTGGGAAACCTATTTTAACTGGGAATTGAACTAGATGATCGCCAGAAGTCCCTACCAACCCATGTGATTCTCTGATTCTGTTTCACAGATCGTAGGAAATAGATTTCTCTGAATGAAAATAAACTAGAAGATGTTCTCCAAGAGCATACTTAAAACTTTCCAGCAGCATTGGGCTTTCACACTGCATTTTGAAGCAGATGTGGACATCAAAGTTTTAGTACCACCTGGATTTCTTTATAGATCCCTCCCTGTTGATCCCAATATACATTAATTTGGCAAATGATACTTAGATTTCAGAAACAGGAATATTTCTGCAATCAGCTGCATAAATCCACTCTGCCAATGTGAGATAGTAAATATTAAGAATGGTATGATACCAATATACAGAAAGGCATGTGCTTAATGAAAGATTTTCTTTTTGTAGACAGAGAAATGTTGAGAGTTTCGAATTCTGAGGAAAAATGGTCAGCATAGTGAGGTATAACAAAGAAATTGCTGACTCAATACTGGTCTTGTGATAAAACCACATTTGCCTTTATTTTCCTTTTTTCCTTGATGTCATTCATTCATACCTTACAATGATAATAAAAAAATTATATAATAAAATTAAAAAAAACCATTACGTTAATGAAAGAAAATTAACAATATTGTTCAGAGGGAGACACTTTCTACAGAATATTTCAGCCCTAAAAGTTGAAGCTGAAAAAAGCTGCAAAGGATGTGAAATAGGAATTGTGTTGTGCAGTATAACTACTAATAATATTACTGGCTCCAATTGTGATGTATATTATCAAAAACTATATAAGTAATGTTGTCCTTCACTGTCGTGTTTCTTATATTAAACTTTTTGAATAGCAAACTTGGAAATAACAAGCTGAGCTCATTAGTAGATTAGGTGCAGCAGTGAATCCATGTGTTTAGTGTAAGTTCTTGTTCTTCAGTTTGATGGGGTTTCTTTTGGAGAGCAATTACATCTGATTGACATGTTTTCATGTGCCTCTAGCCCTGACTCCTTCCTACTAAACAGTTCTAGATCAAGGACAGTGACTTTTCTACTGCCATTAATGAAAATCAGGATCCAGGAGAAAAAGTTAAATACCTTTTAAGATGTGACTTGAAACAAATTATAAAATATGTATAAAGAGGAATATATTTTCGTTTCATATACTGTAGTTGTTGAAAGTCAAGTAAAAAACATAGTTTCAGAAATGGGCATGCATAAAAATTAAGAAACAAATCCTTTTTCTTTTTTTTCAGTTCAGGTTAAAAAAAATATAAGCACTGTTAGTGATTGTATTTTTATCTCTAGCTTTTCCATGTAATTTACTTTTTCTCATGCACATTGAATGTTGTAATTAATGAAGTTTTACACTAATAGTACTATTATAGAGTCTGAAATCCTAGGAAGTAGAAGTGAATTTTTTTTCTAATGAAATGTTTCACCAGAAAAAAAAATGCATACTTGAGGATGCCAAGTGTTCTTGCCCACTGAATTTTACTCTTCATGGAAAATACACCTTAATTTGAAAAGGATTAAAAGCTTAAAAAGTAAACAAACAAAAATCATTCCTCCTTTACTAAACCTACTATAACTGAACGTTTGCTTTAGTTATAATTCTATTTGTTATTTTGAAATTGTGGAATTTTATTTGATTTTATTTTTTTCGAATTTTGAATTTATTTGTGAACTACAATGAAACAGAAGTCTGTTCCTTCTGCCTTTTTCACCTCAGGTTCAAGGAATGAATTATTATATGTCTCTCATTCACCTGTAATGATCTGGTAGCTAAAATTAATTGACTGAATTTGTGTTTTGATGAATTTGAAGGAATTTCAAGATAGTCCACTAAAAAGTTTGTGCCTGAACACAGCAATCAAATATAAGGAAAAGTAATGTTTACTCTTCTTTTATAAAACAATGACTTTATTTTCACAAAAGGTGCATATCTTTGGAAGCTGCATAACTCTGTTTCCTAAAGGAGCTGTTTTAAGTGAGCTGTCATATTGTGGACTTCAGTGATTTTTATGAACTTTTATGAAATTTGATTGTAGTGATTGGCATGCAGAGGGGTTTTGCCTATATTTTCTTTCCAGTTTTGTTTCCCATCTTGCACTAATTCACTGCTAAGTACCATTTTTTAGCACTGATATCATGATAGGAGTTTGGGGATTATCATTAGCTTCTTTTTCAAGTGAAATGCAGCAGTTGGAACTGAAGTGCAAGGGAAAAATAGTGTGATAATTAACATGGAAAAACAACCACATAATATTCTGTTGGCTTATGTTCTAACACAAGCAATAGCTGTGGTCTTCAGTCTACAGAGAATGAGGACAGATCTTCACGTTGTCTTTCATATCCATTTCTAATAAAGTATCTTAGAGGAGGCTTCAGAACTGGAGGGATGTATAGTTACTAAACGAGGAACCTCATAGATAGTCCAGGTCATGTGGCTGGAGCACAGGTAGATCAAATTATTGTACTGGTTATCTACATTGCTCTGTGGATTTCTGCCTTTAATTAGGATTATTTATCTCTTTGGTTTTATATTTCTTAATAAGAATGTAGCCTAGAAAATGATTCACCAGGTTTACCCAAAACAGAGCTGCCAGATCATGCAAAGCAGTAAGGGTTCCATTACTCATTGGGTGTTCTGCATTTTGGTGAAGCAAATTGGTGAAATTAGTGGCTCTGTGTGTTTAGAAAAAAATAAGGGTTTATAAAACATTGTAATTACTGAACTCCATTGTCAAGAGACTGCCTATCTGAGGGCAGAGCTTACATATTATCTTATACCCTAGCTTGCTAGAGGTTGAGTGCTGCCCACAGAAACAACTACTGCAAGAACACAAATACCTCATTCCATCTTTCTGACATTGGATTTTGCAGTGCCAAAAAGTGTATCTTTTACTTGGAAAAGGATAAACTTATGAGCCAGTTGTATGCTTTACCTGATAAGATCTTTGTGAAAAGCATTTACTTACTTCTTTGTAGAGTTTGTACTATAATAGCACGCTGGTCTTTTACTCTCACTTCTAGATATTTCCTCCACAGAAAATTGTTAGTAATACTGTCATTTATATTATAGTAGTGATAAGACAGTAACTTTCATGGAGCAGGTTTATCATCAGTGCTGTCATCCCACAGGTCTGTGAGGCTTGGTACGTGCTCCCACAGTTTGGCAGTCTGTGATGTGCTTCACTGCATTACCAGAACCAGGAGGAGCCCTGTCCTAGCCAGCCTGGGTGGCTTCATCTGAGGGACTGACACAAACTGTTTCATTTTTAGAGATAATTCATTAGTGACTTCACAACATTATGGAAAAAAAAATAAATAAAAAAAATAACTGTTTCCAAAAAACAACATTAGTTGGCCATGTTCCTTTAACTAGCTCTTTTCCCACTGATTTCAGAAACCTCTTACTTTATTCTCCCTGCTGTTGCTCACACTGTGCCACTCAGTTATGTGCTGTGCTATAATGATGTTAGTAGCTACAGAATATGCCAGGTGTACCCTTCTTTTTGACAACAAAAGACCAGATGACAAAGCTGTTTTGTTCCTGTGCTTTTTCCCTGAAATTTTACCATAAGAAAATTAGTTCTCTCTTGCCAAATTGACAGTTTATTATAGTAATTAGCAAGTTCTGCCAAAATATCTGTTCCAGCAAGGAATTGCTTTTGGGAGCACCTCTATTTTTTCCTTAAGCATTGACCACAGAACTTAATTAACTTTCTTTTCCGTCATAAATTCCAGTGCAGGCAATGACCACTGTGTCCTCCCCCACTCCTACATGCTCAGTTATGATGAATTGTGCCGTATGCAGCCAATCTGGAGGCAGGTGCCCATGTGAGTCTCAGGGGTTATACATCCTGTACTATCCACAGGGCTGATTAATAATGATCTTTTCACTTACCCCCGCTTTCTTTATTCTGTGTTTACGCTTCAGTGAAATAGGGAGTCATTTATGGTAAAATGAGAGGGTTTCTCCCCTCCAGATCATACTTCCCATTTAAAGTAATCTCTTTTGCAATTGATTTGCATGTACACACTGCAAGGCTTCTGCATCTAATCCCTTGACCCCCATGACCATTCCTATTATTCTACTGCAAACAGAACCTTTGCCCCTTTCCTACTGCTCCTGTATTTGTATGTGTTTGCATCAGTCTGTTTACTTTCCATGCATTTCCCCTTTCCCTATCGTCAGTTCTGCATTTCTAGTTTGAAATAACATCATCCAATGGTTCATGGATCTTCTGTTTTATTTGTAAGTTTGCCTGGGAGGTTTTTATACTTAAAAAATGTAGAAGTTTTGACCATTTTTGTCATTTCAGGAGGCCATTCTATGAGTCCATCTGCATTTCTGTGCACACTTTTGTAAACATTGACATTAGACATATGTGAAATAAAATTTTAACACAAATTTCCTGGGCTGCAAATGTTCTTGCAGAGCACTGTGTTGTTATGCTGGTTCAATAGCCTGGTCTTAAATAACGAACTAGAAGGACATGGTAACTCAGTGCCAACAATGGCATGCAGTAATTGCTTCTAGGTCTGAGTCCAGCTCACTTAAGTCTCCACACCACACTCTCTTGAAGTGAGAGTCACTACACAGATGGATCAGGTGTCTTTGAATGTGAAGTATAGGCAAATTTACCTGAGAAGTTGCTTTCTCCCCTTATCTGGTCTTCAGGCTTTTCTGAAAACTTTTCACAAGGCTTCTTTTCTCTTTCTACACTTTTTAGGCTCTCATTCCTAAAATAAGTAGGAGTTAAGGATGGGACATCAAATTAGATATTTATTGTAAAACTATTTCCTATGTCTTAATTTGTTTGCTTTTGTTTTATTTCTTTATTTACTTGTTTTGGCTGAAACTGGACAGACTATTTTGTTGCAAAGATACTGTTGCATTTACTTGATGCTGAAAACCTTTTGGTCCCTAAATTGTCTGTGAATGCAGCAAACATACAATTTTCATTGTTAGAATTCCCCAGAATCTTGTTGGATTTGTTGTAGTATTGGGGAAAAGACATTGGCTGTGATTGAGTCCTGTTTTTTGTTATTTTCAGCATTAGAGAAGTCTGTATTTTCATTCACTGTTAAACATGCTGCACACTTGACTAGTTTTGAAATACCAGTTCATCACCCATTATTCTAGTATCCCAATTTCTTCAATGTTTGGTCTCCAGGACCTTTGCATATTTTAGTTCTGTGCAGCACATTATTATTTTTTAAATCATTTTCTTATCTTCCCTTTTTTTTTCTGACATTGCTAAATAGTTATTTCCTGTTCTAGGCAGTTCTTGCTCTTGTTTTGTCAGGTTGTTGTTGTTATTTTTATTATTATTAATTTTACTTCCCAGCAGTCAAATACATGAGAAGTACAGCAGGAAAGGCAGTAGAACCTGTATATAATCATTGCTGTCCTTGGTTCAAACCAAAGCAATCTGTAATTAAATCAAGCTCAAGTGTCTTGTCACCAGATTGCTGATGAACATTTTAATTATTAGCCTGTTCCATAGGGGCAGGAGAAAAAAACTACATGAAAACTTTGTTTTCTCCTACTTCTATGTGTGTCTTTACCATAACAAATGTCAATTTGACTTTCCTCTTGAAAATATCCTCATGAAGTTACTTGATAACTCTTGGAGGGTTAAACTGAAGAAATGTGAATCTTTAGCTTATGATTCCTTTTGTTTTTACTATACAGAATGTCACTAATGAGAAGTAAGGTGTTTAAAGTCCCTGCATTTTTCACTTCTTATTTTGTTCTAATACAGTTATTATCTTGCATTCAAAATAAAAGCAGGACATAGAATAACAGTACATGTCATGCTGAGCCTGAACATCATCAAACAAAAAGCTTCCTCGTACTTAAAGGCTTCTCTCTGATGTTGAAATCAGCTCTTAAAAACATAACAATTAATGCCAGGGGGGTTTCTGAGTTATTTTTGATAGGGAGACTCTAAAGTGGGAAGAGTTGTGGTAGGTGGTGGTGTTGTTTTCTTGTTTAAAACAATCATATTCACTTACCTTGGAAATGAAAGAGGAGTAAGGCTCATCTTGTTAAAAAGATGCTGAATATTTTTAGGATGCTTCATGATACAGTATAATAAGGGCATAACAAATGTAGACTGTACTTAGGAAGGTTGCTTTTCAGTCTGTTGAGGTTATTTCTGTGGATGAGGGAAAGAAAATGGTGAGGGAATTTCATGATCTTTTCTGAAGTTATTTATGCTATATTAGATTTGGAGTAGTAATCACCAGCTTTTTTTTTTTTTTTTTAGGAAGTTGTGCTTACAGCCAGAAAATCCTAACTATCAATAGCAACGAATTCAGTATTTGGTATATTTTTAATTGCACTTAGCAGAAGCTATTTGCTTTTACCACTTGAAATCAAAGGACTAATTATTTCAATTTGGGTATTATAGGAGTAAGCTCTGGCTTTTACCTCAGGTTAAAATAAAAGAGCTTTTTTTTTTTTTTTTTAAGTGCTTGATGCTTTTACTGATTGCAGTATATGAAATGCAAGGAGGCAGTCCCCGTGGTCCCTACTGTGGCAATCTGTATTGGCATAGCTATGAGCACACTTCTGAGTGTGTCCTATGGTCTACACTACTGACTACTGGCTATGTTGCGTGCACTACTGGCAGCACTCACACGTCTCAGTTCTGCCAATATTGAGGTTATTATGTTAAGATGAATCAAAAACTGTTTCAGTCTGAGTTTGTACTTTACACTTATATTCATTCTGTTCTTTGGTGATGAACTCACCTTGCTACCATACTCTCAGTTGGGAAAATGAGAAATGTGGATGATGAGTCTCATTGTTCATATACTTTTTTTTCCTAACAATTTTTTTTCTGCAGTGTATCTTTAGATGAGAACACAGAGCTGTCATTAGGAGCTAAAGTAACAAGGAAATTGGTTGTTGCTTCTGTAGGAAGAAGCTTCTGTTCTTATGCTTAGAAGGAGAGGCAGAGATTGGTCCTTTATGTCCCCCTCAATTCACCCTTTATGGGTAAATTGATTTCTTAGGGAGAAGTCCAGTACTTCATAGCTTCCTTGTTGCAGAGAAGCACCAGAATCTGCTGCATCCTAGTGAATGGGAATGGAGAAAAGACATAGCTATGTTCCCAGGTTGATTAAGACACTGCTCTCAATTCTGTATGGCTGCAAAAAATGTGAATCTGAAGAAATTGTGCAGGAACGGGACTGAATTGTTTCAAATGAACATGTGTTCAATTCAAAGTAATGTTTGTTCCAGCAATCTTAGATAGTCTGAAACAATTCTGTGTGAGTTTTTAAAGAAATGCTTTTGTTAAACATACTATGAAGTACAAACATGATAGTGAAGTCTTTAATGTGTTGAAGTTTGAAGTTGTTTAGGTGATGGTAGACTCTTTTCGAAAAATAACATCACCTAAAGCTCTATGTGAAGGCTCAGGTTCCTGTTGTTTATTATGTTATGTAGGACACTGGTAAAAACTGCTGTGTGTAAGATCTGTCATGCGTTTGGGATAAACAGAAGTCATAAAGTTCTGTGTAGTAAGATAGCTGAGTTCAAAGACTAAGCTAAGGCAACCCCAGAGCTGAACTTGTGAAAAGGATTTCAACATAGATCAGATGCAAAGCACAAACCTGGGAAATTCATTCTTGTTAAAGAGAATGAAAAGGACATTGGAATAACATGGACAGAGGAAAGAGCAGATAGAGCAGGTACGGCAGAGGTGGGCAGAGGATATGTAGGAACATGAAGACTCCTGTAACACAATGCTGAAGGCAAGCTAGAAGGGGACCTCTCAGCAAAGGCTAGAAAGAAGCATGAAGCATATTACATTGAACAAGTGCTGTTTTCCTCCTGTGTTCAGGAGAACAGAACATATATATTTTGAAAATAAACAGTTTTGTTGATGATGAGATTGGTATTTCTTTGATACTTCTCATGGAAGAGAAAAGAATACATTAGATGCTGAATGTTTGCTCCTTCTACTCTGGACAGAAAATAGCATTCTGTTTCTTTCTTCCAAAGAATATGAGAGACTGTGCAAGCTACCTGCTGAGAGTCTTATGGTATTTTTTTTTAAGGGTATTTAAACTCCTGAAGTTACCTGATGGAAATTCTACCCAGGATCCTAACTCTCTTTATGGAAAATGACAATGAGGTGTTTGAGGGAGATCCTGTTAAAGGACTTCTGGACCTTGTGCTACCTGGAAAGTACTCACCCTTGCCCTTTAAGCTGATCTGTTTTTGATTATTGGCATCCTATGCCCAAACTTCAGAGCTGACAAGTTCTATCGCTTATTCATTCTGAGTGATAATAGAAACAGATTATAGATTTTTTCTTTTTTTTTTTTTTTTTTAAAGAAAAGAAGGCTTGGACTTATGGAATGGCATTTTAGTTTTGACAGTTCCAAGGGTTCTCAAAAATGAAAACAAACAAAAGTGTGCACTCTGCTTCATGAATGTCATGGTGCGGGCTACTTGGGAATGCTGTACACCAGTCAGGAGTTTTTATTTGGCTCTGTTCTTACTTTCTATATTTTTTTTCCCCATTTTAAGCAGAAGCCACTCTAAATTACAAGAGTTACACACATTTGGACTGTGGATGGTTCCTGTGTTTCTTCTTTATTTTCTATTTTCGTATCTTGACTATGTATTGAGACAACTTAAAAATGACAGATTTATTCTTAGATTGGGTGCACTGTACTATTCCATGCTTAAATTTAAGAAATATAATCCTTAGGATGATTTGTATGTTTTACCTCAGATACTCTGTAAACGTCAATAGTGTTCAGGGGAATCATAGAAAAGCAGTACAATGTTGCTGTGAATGAAAGAAAACTGATAATCTTTTCAGGAATTTTTAAGAGCTTGTTTGCTCGCTAAAAGAGGGAAGTCTTGTCCCTGCTACTTGCAGAGCTTTCTGTTGCTTCCTTAAACCAGATAATAAGCCCTGCTTTCTGTGGCATCTGGGTAATTGAGAATATGACAAAATGTTGAATGTAGTTTTATGTTAACTTCACTGGCTGCTGTTTGCCATTGTGATGATATTACTGCATTCTGAAGGTTACCCTATTCCTTACAGTCCCATCAGAACCAAGTGCTAACACTGACTTTTTTTCTGATGATGTAGAACTGTAACTGGCATGCAAAAGGAGTCCATCAAAACTTTATCCTCCACTAAGTACTACTGCAATTGTAAAGATGATATTAATACACAGCTCTAATGCTGTGTGGATCATTATCTGGCAATGGACCAGTAGTTGGGCATAAAACATTAACAACTAAAAAGGAATACTGATTCCTTTGGGCTTATAATTGTTCCTCATTGCAAATTGCTACCAAAATAGGCCTGAGATGATTCATAGAAAAGTAAGCAGATGTAGTTTAGTAATGTTTTCAGGTTTCTGAGTAAGTTACAAATACATCTTGATGATTAGAGGGAGATACTGACGTTGTGAAATGGTAATGAACAGGTCTGTGAGAAAAAAGCAGCCTTAGCTGATCGACCTATTCAAAATTTATTAAGATCTGATGAAATGGAAGGGTTTTTCCTTCCATTTATAGATGTGCAACAAGTCATAAGTTGTGGACTTTGATAATATATTTCCTTCACAAGCAATAGCACAGCAATTAGGAAGTGCTCACTGAGGTAGAAATAATGGTAACTGCTGCACAGATTAGCTTTGCTAAAGGGAGCTCTCAGACATACAGTAAAGCAACATATTCCAGGTTCTTGTTGGTGCGTAATTTCTTCTTTATTTACTTATCTTCTCAGTTAAAGAGGACTCCTGGCAGTAATGAGACTACATAAATGCACATATAAGACTGTAAGATGTTACAAATTATATAAGAGATAAATCTTATGATTACCTATTATAATGGCAGTGCAATCACTGGGGAAATTGTAGAGTTTTGAGAAGCCCATTGCTGGCAAAAATGCCACTGTGCAGTGTATTCATTATTACTGAGCTTCTTGTGCTTCTGCATGGCTGTTGGTAAGATGTGTAATTCACTTTAAAGGGAGATGGTAACCGCAGTGGCTCACAAATCTTAATCTGGTTCAGCAACATTTGGAAGTACTGTGGTAAATATGAAAATAGTAATCCTGAAAAATTGTGTTTCCTTGCTGGAAATACAGAGTATTTGTTACTACTGCTAAGTTACCAAAACAAAAAACAAAAAAATTCCAAGAAGAGTCTCTTATACTCTAACTGCTTTAAAAATGAACATGCATTAGGTGCTATGTACTACCATTTCTATCAACACTTGCTACATTCAAATGCACCAGTACTAACTCAGGGAAATTTGTGTTAGTATATCAGAGCTCCATCGGAGTTTTAATCTTTGAAATCTGCAAGGACTCTGAGGCCTGTGATGTAGAACATTAAAAAAAGGTCAAACAGTATTTAGTCACAGATTAACTATAGAACATTTAGAATATGTGTATACAAGAAAAAAAATTGTAAAATAGCAAATGTTAATTAAAATAAATTATAATTTAAAAGCACTTCAGAAACACCAGGTTTTTTTTCTTATTAATGCTAGATGATAGCGCCTGAATCCTACCCTCTGCTCCTGTAAAAGCAGCATAAGAAATATGTTGCACAGAGCGATAGAAGCTATCAGAGACATTCTGTGCTGAATGAGTTATTTGTGTAAGTGAAATATGTGAAGGAGAGTCAAAATTAGGGTTTTAATAAATGTGTGAGTAAAGTTCAGCTATTAAATGAAAGCTTAGCATTTAAAATCCAAGTGCATACAAATTTAGGACAGTAAGTATGAATTTACTAGTTTTAACCATGTTGGGTTGTGAAATAGTGGGCTCGTGGAAGACATGGTGATTTCTGTTATTTTTAAATAAAAGAGAGATGAAAGGGGATGCTACCTCCGTCAGTGCTGTAAGATTGCAGTAAGGAACAGACTAAAAGTGAGTGTAGACTCCATGTACATTTTTGAGTAACCTCTATAAATGAATGGCAGAGAGGATGGAGGTAGCTGTGGTAAAGCTGTCTGCTTTGTGTGATGCCACTGTGGAGATAAGACACATCTGTATTTGTGGCTACTCTTCTTACTAGGGAAAATATTTCCATTTCCAAGATATTTGTCTACCTGTGAGATTCTTTTCTTCTCTTTTTTTTTTCTACCTCCATACTTTTAAAATGAAGAGCATCAAATGCATACTATTTATGGGGATATCTAGGAGCAACTGTAATAAAAATTTGTAATTTCATGAGAGTAAAATGAATGTTAAATGTAATCATAGCTCCTAAAAGAGGAATTTTTAAGATTTTCACCTTAAAAACAGTTAAAAACAATTGAGTAAAGCTACCTATGTGTAGTCTTATAAAGGTATCTCTATTCGATCACTTATAAGATGTGTATGTTTTATTAAAAGGTATGACCTGGAGTCAGTGATCTTAAGGTGCTTTGTTAGGTCTTGCGCTGTGTTTTTGCATGTTTGATTTCCAGAGTAGACTGAAATGTCATATTCTTGCTTTCATTTGAAAATCCCAGTACTTTAAGGACTGCTTCAAACTGACCAAAAGGGAAGGACTAATGAATAACATGGTCTTGAAAACCCTGCTTTCGGGTGGAGGCTCCATTTCTGTTTGCATAAAGCAGGCATATATGTGTTACTGAAACGACAGTTTCAGAAGTTCTTTCCTCAGGCCAGGATTAAATAACTGCTTCTTCAAAAGATTCAGGAACCCCACCTTCCTTAACCAGCCACCCTTGTAATGTCTGTAGTCTTTCTACAGGTTTATATCAATTTCAAGGCCATTGAGCCAATTCTTATACGACAGGCAGGAGCTCTTCCAGCAGCTTTTGGTAAGCGATAATGTTTGAAATTAAAAGGCATAGAAGGCATCGTGTTTACTTCCCTGCAGTGACAGTCATGTGATTGTCAGCTCCTCACTGGAGCAAAGATTCTGTCCTCACTTCTATACTAAGTTTTGCCTGGCTTGTGAGGTGTAAGCTAACTCTTCTTCATGTATATATCTGGTAGTATGGAATTATACTATCAAAAATTTTTAGACTTCAGTAAGGCATGACAACTTATCAGTAGTATAAGCTATAGATTACACCAGTGTACTGTTGTGCCTGACTCAATCTCCCTGTGCTAAATCATGTCAGGATCTGAAATTCACTGTTCCATAAAAAAAGAATAGAGGGAACCAAAATATCTGTGCACACAGGTGTATAGCAAGAGAATGTAAGTCATTCGGAGGCTGTGACAGTCCCCTGAGAATAACTTTTTGCCTGGTTAGTATTCCAAGGGAAATGACAGAAGCTCAGTTGCTTGGGACAGCTGCAGCTAGGCCAGACAAAGCGCCTCAGAATTGTACAGCAGAAAATACCCCTGCCCTGAAAGTGGAATGTTATTAATGACCATTGAGCCTTATGCACCTATAAGATAAATTTTACAAGTTTCTTTTCAACACATATGCCTCAGTTCGTAGAATTACGATTCATGTCTTAGTGTGTTTCATCTTATTTTTCAGGTTCAAAATGATGATGTGCAAGAGGAATTAGTATAAACAGTTAGTTTAAAAAGTTTAAGAATTAAAGATACCTCTCAATGTATAAATCATATGGTATAATTATTGCATTTAAATGTTACGTTACACTTGTGCTTATATTAATTCTTAATAGGTCTGTTTTTTTCCTTCTGAAAACATAATTGGAAACAATGTTTTCCCTCTTATTCTAATTAAAATATTTTAATAAATGTTTATTTAGATACTGTGTCATGGAGGGTTGCAGCCTTGGCTGCCTAATGTAATGTAAAAATCAATTAGATACAGAAAAATATCTATTTTTAATTTACGAAGAGTAGATCTGCTTGATCGCTGCTGGGTAGCAATATCTGTAACACTGTATATATTAAAATAGTAATTATTAGTATTAATCTTGAACCTACTGTAGTATTTGGCTATTCATATATTCAAAGGTAATCTGTTTCCTTGAATGCAGCTTTTGAGTTGCCACATTGTATCACTTCTTTACCACAGTATCTTCTACAGTAGTTTGAAAGCAATTTCTAACATGCATCGTGGACTCTAGGTTTATTTGTCTCATGCAGAGATCAGCATGCAAACACTGCTGCATATGTGAGTCTTGTAACTAATTGCATGCAAAACAATGCAAGGATCTGAACGATGTATAGCAATTAATAATATCTCTGCTAGTCTAAGTACGTTTTCTTCTCCCCATACTCTCTTCCTCCATGCACCCTCAACCATAAATAATTTCCAGCCTGTCAGAATGGATCTGTGTTGGCAAAGAAACAAGGGTAATGTTTCAATTTTCTCCATCTGGTAAGATATTTTCTGTTACTGTTTCTCCCTCTCTGTAATTATTGAATTTACATGAAAAACTCTGCATTGTATGACTAATAAGATTCCCTGAAACAGAGTGGAGAAAACACGACCTGCTTCACACTGAGGCTGAGGTTGTTTGTGAGACAGATTAAATTTCATCATCTTAACCTCAGTGCAATGTGGATCTGTGGAGCAGGCTGCCTTCCTGCCCTGTAGCGCATAGGGCAAAGCACCTGGCTTTGGAGCCACAGGTCTATGTCACTGTGTGCAAAGCACGTCACTTCCTTCTTCTGTAGCATACAAAATCAATGAAAATATTTATTAGAAAATGTGCCTTTCTTTTCTTAAATGTCAGTTATTCCAGCAATTGGCTTTCTCTCCCAAGTCCTTCATGCGGCTTAGACTGCAAGTTTGATGAGGTTACCATTTTTGTTTTTTTGCTTTACTTCATTTGTTAAGTATATTATTAACTAACTACTACTTAAAAATAATTCCACATGGGAAAAAGTGGTATCTGCTCTGAGTACCTGATCCTCGTGACCAAATTTCTGCATGTCTGAGGGAGTTTCCGTTACAAACGAACTCATAAGTGATGTATTGTTATAGCTATTAAAAATAACAACCTAACTGCACTTATTTGAACAGAGAAATTTTTGGTCCTTCTGAAGTAACCACATCCTGGTCTTTTAGGATCTGTAGGCATTAAGAACTATCTGAATGTATGAAATAGTAAATAATTTTGGGCTAGTTCGAAACTCTGGACTTTGGAACAGAGCAATTCTTAAGGTGGAGTTGCAATGAGGTAGAGAGGGTAGCAACAGTGGAACAGGCAGTGCAGCTCTGTTTGGTGCTTCTGCTACAGCTAGGGCCAGGAAAACACCTGGGAAGCTGAATTTGTCCTGTGTGGGAGAGTGCTTCCCTTGTCTTCCTCTCTCTCCTCACCTCTTACTGCTCAGCATTCATTTGAGGATTTCAGCCAATTTGCGCTACTGGTCAAATCCAAGTCTTGAAGGCTTAGTTAAAATTAAGAAATCATTAAAATTATGCTGTAAGTCTTTAATTATTATTTACGATTTGTTGCCTTGGCCCTGCTGGGTTGACTTGGATCTTATTTTCAAGTTTTACTTCATTTCTGATAAGTTTAGAGACTTTTTTTATTAGAAGTTCTCGTGATTTTAGCAGTCATGCTTTCAAGAAATATAGTAAATATCATATGATTCATAGGAAAACAATAACAGCTGACAACATTATCAATCTCCTCCAAGCATACTTCCATAATAGTTTATTGGACATAATTATTTGTTATTACAAGGTTTCCTCTGTCTGGGAAGAACAGAAAGCCATGGTCTGTAAGAGAACAAAAGCGCAGAAGAAACAGATGGAAATTCTCAGTGAAAGAGCAGAGAGAAAGTGTGCATGTGCATACATGCCTCTGTCTCCATTGAGCGTCATCAATGAACACTGAAAACAAAATACTGTTTGACTTTACAAGTAGTGAGAGTACTTGGAAACATAAAGGCACGAAAGTGTCTATGCAATTTCACAGCTAAATACACTACAATTATAATCTATGCAATAACAATTTTAAGGGTCATTTCATAGTACAATATGAGGTACTTTTGAGTGATGGAAAGCCCCCACCAGGACATCACCTGAACAATAGTTATGGTTCCCTGAGAAGGGGAAATTGCTGATAGGACAAAGTACTTTGTTTCCTTGGTGTGCCTGAAGTTCTTAGAAAATAAGGGAAGCTTTAAAATCACACAAACCCCCAAGAACTCGGAATCTCAAACTTTTTATCAAAGGAAAATTAACTACTTCTTATCTGTGGGTTTAATCTTTAAATCTTTTCTTTTTTAATGGTTAGTTATTGTTGTTTTTTCTTTAGACTTTAGCAGCTCCAGAATGCACCGTATGTTCTCTGCATCTGGAGTAGCTATATATGTTTCAAGATACGCAGCTGTAGAACTGTTGATAAATGAAAGGTAACTTTACTTTTTAATGAGATCTAGGCATATGGTGAGGAGCGTGCTAAAAACATGGGGGCTCTGAGTAAGTTCCTAACTAAAGACAAAAGTAATGGTAACATTCCTTTTATCCTGTAACTTCAGTCTCAGCTTTTTTTTTTTTTTTCCTTTGTATGTGTTTGCAAAGTCTGTGCAAGTCTTATTTGTGATGCTGTTCACTTCAGTCCCCTGTGTTGCTCTGTGGTCCAGCAGTGACAGGGAGCACTTCAGAGACTGCACACTTCCAGGTGTCACATTACAGCATCTCCTCTGGCTGATAAAAGAAGAGTATTAATAAGCTCCAAGCCCCCTATCCAGGACTTTCACTAGTGGAATG
This sequence comes from Odontophorus gujanensis, assembly GCA_013399175.1. Lineage (NCBI taxonomy): Eukaryota > Metazoa > Chordata > Aves > Galliformes > Odontophoridae > Odontophorus > Odontophorus gujanensis. The sequence goes on from VXAB01006411.1 coordinate 287,560, forward strand.
CTGTTCATTAACATGTTAGTAAGCATCAATAGATGCCTCCAAAAGAGACCAAAAGCAGCCGAAATAGAGCTGTTTCTTCCAAACATAAGTAGTGGTATAGAAATTCTGGGTTTGAATGGAAAGTTCCATTCTGATTCATGGGACTTTCAAAACAAAAGATATAAGTCATTGTTATTAAATCAAAAAGGCACCCTCTGTGCCTGCCAGCCTTTAGTCTGCCAATCAAATTGCTGGAATGGTGCATTTTCCCTTAGAAAAATAAAATGTGTTATGATGGGTTGAAAAAGAGAAAAAAAGGAGAAAAAAAAAAAAGAACTGATAGAAATATAAAGCAGGAATTGTTCAAAAATCTTCACTGACTAATTTGCCAGATTTTCAAAATTATGTCTTAGAAGTTTTCCTGAGCTGCAGCTACAGGTTCCCTGATTTCTGTTTATTCAAAATATGATTTATTTTTATGCATTATTACATCTTTTCCAAAGAATGTTAACTGGCTTTTCAAAGGCAAAATAACATCAAGAGAAGACAGTTGTAAAGAATATTATATAAAATGTTTGTATATGACAAAAAAGGGAAAAAAAACCATGATGAAAATGATGTCAGTTTGAAGCATTAAGGACTTACGTGCAAGCCATTAGATTAATTTAAAAATATTTTTTTCTGAGGCAATAAAGAGACATTGCTTGTTGGGATTGTGAGTAACCTCTTGTTTTTGGAAACACTTTATTCCAATGGAAGTAGTTGGGATACAAGGCAGCTGTATAAGTGTAATATGATGTATATTGCTGTTTGTTCAAGAAAAGCACTGAAGTAGCCAGCCACTTGAGTTGTTGATTCTTCTGTGGTAATTTGGAGGTAAATAGGTCCTGACGCTGTTCATTTCAGATGGATCTTTGTTATATGATCTATAGAAGTCAAGGAGTCTGAAACATCTATTAGATCGGACATATTCTTGGTTCTGGACTTAGTACTGTGTTTGAGTGAGGCCTTTTTGGAGGCATGATCCCAAATTACTGCTTTTTTGTAAAGTTATTGAGATTTTGAGAGGATGAGTGACACTTACAATAAATGCTGTCATTCATAGCTGGTTTTATTTTTCATCTACTATGTGCTGAGATACTGCTAAATTCCCAGGCAGATGTAGGAACCTCAAAACGAAACTGTGACACACTTTTGAGGTGCCACAATAACATCACTGGGTCAGGGAATGCACTATTCAAAGAACACTGTGTTCTGAGTGCCACAGAAATGCAGAAGCATGGGGAGAAGTTCAGGATGGAATTATAGCCCTGGCTGTGCTGACATTACCCACGGGACCTTTTCCGCATCTCCCAGCATGGATGGCTGGCTCCCTCCTTACAAGGTTCTGGTGCTCTATTCTGTAGACAGGTCCTATCTCATTCTCGTGGTTTGCAGCATCAGTTTTCACTGTTTTGCCATGCTGAAACAGCTTGGGTCCAGTCAGGGTTAGAGATGGGAGAAAGGGATGTGTGTGTGCTGGGGAGCAGAGCTGTGACCGATGGTGGAACTGAACTCTTCCTCCCTCAGCAGCTCTCTCTGGCTGGGTTAGCTCACCACATAATGTGCAGCTTCACCAAAAGACATAGGTTCAGTTTTTATTCATTTATTTTTTACATTCAGTTGCAGTGACATAGTTGCTATTGCACTCATAACTGATACAGATATAATTACTTTTCCTGGCATATATTATGGCACTGCAGATTAATGTGTGTTGTACTGAAAGGGGATAGTGAAGTTACTTTGTGTTATGTGCAGTCCACAATGAGAGTGCTCTCGTTATTCCCAGGCGCTTTTTGAGCAAGATGATTTCTGACTGCTTTTAAACATTTTCCTCTTTTATGAGTGATAACAATCAGCCAAATAATAACATGCCCAGAAAGGCACACTTTATAAAATTAAACCAAACAAAGCCTAAATGTTAGTATTAAAATGAATGGTAAATATCACGGGCCTGAGTGGTATACTCTATTGTTCTGAAATGGGCAGACTTGTCTAGCCACTCTGCTGCACAAATCCCTCATTTAATGTAGTACAGCCTGAAGTACATTGTGATGATCAGATTGTGGACATGACTACATAAGAGTTTGTATGTAGTACAAAAGCTGATGGAAGGAGCTTTATTAAAGATATAGTTGTAAGAAAATGCCGGAAAACCATAATAGGTCTTATTATGCTGTGAAGTTTTATTTATGGTTTTGTTTTGTGCTTTGAACTTTGGTAACATGTCTGGGAACTTCATTCAGACTGCTTTGAGTTTTAATTTATTCAGTCAAAATCTGGGCCAGCATTGTTTATCTTGTGAATTACATTCATGCACAGTGAAGAATTCACTAGCACTGAATTTCTAACTATTTTTTTTATCCATGCAGTAAGAAATTTTGCATGTTGCCTCCTGACCACTGTCCAGTTGATAATCATTTCAAGTTTTATCACATTCTAATAGTGAAGATGAAGGATTTGATAAATTATGTGCCTGTCTAGTACCTTTGTGTAGCTCTTACCTCTACTGTTAGAACATTTACTGGAAATCTACCATGGATTTCTTTTGTGAATGTCAGCAATTCATGGAATTTTGCTATGGCTGTTTGACTCAGTGATGACATTCCACAACATACATGAAAACAATATCTATGGTACAGAAACTCAAAACAATATCTATGGTACAGAAACTCAGCTAGGTAGGATAAAGCTAGGTAGATAAAGATTTCTGTACAGCAGAGTGACAGCTCTGGGCTGTAGGACAACTCATGCAAGTAAATATCTGGCCTGCTTTGCTTGGTTTAGGAGAGAAGAAAGGAAGAAAAAGCTTTTAAATTATTTTTTCAGCATTAACCTTAGGTTCATTTACCATGCTCCTAGGCTTGGGAAAAGATGCCAACCACACGCATTACTTGGTTATATCAGAACAAGCTTTTTGTATGTGTAGCCATGTAAAACAAAAATATTTTTACTATTTCCAAAATGATGCAATTCTTTATTGCAGAATGCAGTCACAGGAGATGGTTATAAATTCAACTGCTGGCTCTTTGTTGATACATTTGAAATATTCTTATCCATAATAGAGAACTTTGTTTTGTCTCCATTAAGCTCCTGCCATTTTTTTTTTTTTTTTGCCATAAGATAATGTAAAGCTTACTATGTATGGGATTTCAATAAACAAAACAGCGCTTAGTTTTAAGAACTCTCAATAAACAACCATTAGACTATTTAACAAGATGTTTTAATATTTAGAAAAGTTTGACTTTTACACTTCCCAGATGTCTGCTATCATGGTTGTTCTTAAAGTTCTGCTTTAAAGTCTTAGTTGTATTTTTGGACATTATGAATATTCATAATCAGAACATACTGAGTAAGATCTAAATAACGGTGATTTATTTTATATATATATATACTCTTCACTGTATGGGTGTAGATGTAGTTTTGTTTTACTGTGCATAGTATTGACTGAATCTCTTATTTTATTGCTGAGTATTCCCGCCTGAATTTGTTCTTCATCACTGGAAACTGGTTAACCCAAAGGGCTACAAATGCTGTTGTTACCTTTGAAAGAAATGCCGGAAGAATGTCACGCAGTTAATGTAGTGATTTGACTTTGTGAATCATTTCAGTATTTTCTTATCTGTGGTAACGCTGTACTGTGTGTTAATGTAGTACATTTTAAACATCAGCAGATGGGGCCCTTGTTTCCTTTGAAGAATGGTTTGTCTTTGAATTTTATTTTTTTTAAGTCTGTGCTGAGAATGATTTTTTTCTTGTTACAACACATTAAATTAATGTAGCCTTTGTAGCAGATATGGATCTAAATGCAGATCAGAACGCTGGAACTTTAGTGGGAAGCAAGTGTTCCCAAATCTGACTGAAGATCTAAATTTCATGGCTGACCCTGATTTCTGTAACTGGCTGAACAAAAACGTCTGCTTTGAACACCTCAGAAACTGCGTAGTGTTTGGAAACGAGCTATCTGCCTGGTGGTTGAATCCATCTTTTTACTGTATTTCATAAATCTTCCTGTAACTAATAGAATAAGGCAAATCTCTGTGTTCTGCAGCAGGCAGCACTGTTCAAAGTTATTTACAAAATGCCGTTCCCCTTCTCCGAAGGTGAAATAGCATAAAGGCTGTGTAAAAGTGAAGAAAAAGGCACTGTAAGAGCAAAACAAAGATTAGTGTAGACACTGATGCTTTATTTTAACTGTTCCATCTAGATGAAAAAAACATGGGAACACGAAACTAAGGATACTGTATAAGTCATAACTGAATTTACTTGCTTTTGAAAGACTTCAGTTATTAGTGGAATGGGCTGAATGTTTTAATACGATAGTTTTATTTCTAAGCTTGCTTGTCCCCTTAACTGATTGTTTGACTTAAAATGAGTGCATTTTATCTGTAAGTGAAAAACTGTATGGAACATGAAGCAATATACTCTGATCCCTTAACCAATCTTATGATGCATTACAAATACACACTTGTATTTTGCAAATGGGTGTCTCATAGTTTGGAATGACTTTTTCAGAGTTGTTAATCTCTTTGATCTAAATAAGAACCATATTTAAACATGGCTATAAAGTGGGTTTTTAGCATAATGTATCAGAGAGTAAATCTTTCCTATTATTAACTTGAAATAACAAAATTGCTCCTTCTGTGCCATTCTAATCTGTCATGTCAAAATGACTGCTGCTTTCCTGTATTAGCTTCTGCACGTGGTAAAAATGTGTGCAAACCTATAGACTGTGGGTTTTTTATTTTGGGGGAAAAGAAACATAGTAACCAATATGTTAAAAAAACAAAAAAATCTTGTCAAGAAAATAAGGTGTGTTTGAAACAGGAGTATACTGTTTGTTGGATATCATACCAGTACCCAAAAGTTGATAATAAGGGTTAAAGTCCTGTTATGTAAAATCAGAAACATGGAGACACAATTATTAGATCAAGTACATATGTTTTGTAAGTCACTTGCAGTTGCTCATACATAGAAAAAGATATTTTTACAGACCCTATTTACATTTATTACTTTTACATATAAGATTTGTTATTAATATTAAATGCATTTTCAATGTCTAAAGATACAGGTCATATATAGCCTATTGGGAATTAATATTTTTGGTTTTTGAATTCCATATTTTTTGGATCTGTATTTCAGAATTCAGTGGATAAGACTTTAGGAACCATTTGCTGGTTGCTTATATAACTGATTTGAGGGTGTAGCTCATAAAGAATATGTCACATTTGAAAGGTCACATAGGCATGCCATTATGCTTGAATTAAAATGATTTCATCTGCATCATATAGTATAATGTGAAATTCTAAATGCTTGTTTATATTTTATTACTGATTTTCCTCTTCCTGTATTTGTCCTCAGGTGTTGGGTTTTTTTCTTCTGCCTGGATCAGGCCAAATTATTTTGTTCCTCACACAAATAAAATGGGGAGAAATAAACTGATCAAATCATTGGAGTTGTACTGGATTTTTAGCGGTGTGATTCCCATCAGGATTTGGTTCCTTGCAAGTATTGTATGTTGTGGTTCTTTAAATCCAGGGGGAAAAATTGACTTGCACACCACATTGACTATTGGCATTTTCTCCCCAAATGGCAATGGATTGTTTTTCAGATAAGCAAGAAAGACAATTTTATTTTGCCCACAAAACACTCAGGAAAATATTTTTCTATACTGTACGTTTTTCTTTCTATACACATTAAAAAGGAATGTGTTTAGAGTGTGCATATAGTACATAAAGGAAGAGGAAGTGGCTAGATTCACTGTGGACTGTTTTTTATATAGAGTATTAAATAAGTAATGCAAAGAGAGACAAAGATCCAGGGATACAGTAAAGTTGTCTGATTTAAATTATTATTATAGTATCTCATTGATCTTTTTTACTCAACGCACGCTAATTTTTGAATCTTTTCAGCCATGTCTTTATTCATCATGCAAATGTTCAAATAGAATTTAACTTCTTGGTGCTTAAGGGGGAAAGAGAAGAGTTTAAATGGTTTAAAACCACTGAGTGGGAGAAAGGGAGGGGGAAAAGTTAACTAAAAAGGAGATAGCCTTCTTCAGAAGTAGGAAATTCTGTTTTAGTTGGAAATGAGAATAGTGCAGCCCTTTAGAGCAGCTTGCATCTTTAAAAATGCTAGTAGTCATGATATGAGAGTTATTAGAAATTGTTCTGTAAGTTCAGGAATGAAGAGATGAGGATGGAAGGAAAAATGTTTTGAAGAACTTTTAATGAATGTTGATTTTTAGGTTCTTTTTTTTTTTTGTAAGGTCTGCACATAATTGAACATAAGTGCTGCATACAAGGGCTGCTCTGAAAGTAATAGCTCCTATTTTGTTATGTTGGCCCACAACATCAGAGGCAGATGTTTGTGATATGGCAGTAGAAGCTGAATGTTCCCAGCGATATCCTTTTAACATATTGTTGCTATGTGACAGATGGCATTTGAGGGGCAGTCTGACAAAGTCTGACAAGGAAGTGCAGATGAAACAAAGGCATGTCACTGAACTCCTCCATGCAGGATGAAATGGCACCCCTTGAAATTCAGTAATACTTGCTGAACGTTTATGAAGACCAGTGGACGTGAGCCCAGCGAGGCAGTAGGTGGTGTGCTTCAGCAGCACCCAAATGAACAGCTAGTGCAGGTTTTTACAAGTGCAGCATGCAGGCTCTTGTTCATTGCTAGTGAGAACGTGTGGCTAATGGTGACTGTTGAAACAGAGTGTTTTGTAGCTGAGAATTTGCTCTCTCAATTATTTTTATTGTGCACTTTGTATCTGTTGAAGGTTCTGTGGAAATAATTAGGAGGGATTGCTTTTGGAGCAACTCACGTAGATTGTAAGTTTTGAAGTATATTTATCAGCAGACCTGCTTGGACTCAGAACTCTATCTTACTGAACTTGGAAGTTGCCGTGCATCAGGAGTTCCAGCAAAGTACTGTAGCTGGCATTTCTTTTTTAATGTTAACAGACCTAACAAAATATGAAGAGCTTGAATTCCTGCATACTATCAGATTAGTCTTGCAGCTGGATTTTAGGTAACACATAGCTGTACTCCTAGGAAGCTGATTACCAGGGCATTCAGTTCATGACAGCAAATAGACTGACGTTATTCCATGTAACTTTGGATGACCTGACTTAAAATATTTGAATTTTTATTTATTGCATGATTTCTTAGCCTGGTTTTCACCTGATTATTCTAAATGAGTAATGTTTGATGTTTCACAGTATTTAAATTAATAGATAAGCATTTACAATGTTAACACTGTCTTAATGAAGATTTTTGCCTGGGATTACAAACAGCTGCTGGAAATACAGTTCATCTATCATTTATAGTCTTTTATTAAATTTGCACCTGGCAAGGCGGCTGTAGTTAGAAGTCTGTTAGTTATGAGACCTATCTTTGGGATGCCTAGAAGTCATTTCCAATCTTACCAAGCTAGAATTTTCCGTGCAATCTTTTCACCAGGATGGACTTTTTTTCTGCTCGCCTGTACCAACAGTTAACTTCATCTCTTATTGGTAAATATGTCATTACTCAAGAATTACCTGAAACTGTGGAATAAGAAAAGAGAGGTGGTTTTCTTTGTTGTTGTTTTTTGTTTGTATTTCTTTTTACTCTTCTTTCTGAACTTCCTTTTGACTGGAATGAAACACAGATGAAAAATCATTCATAATAAATGATTNTAATTTTTGAATCTTTTCAGCCATGTCTTTATTCATCATGCAAATGTTCAAATAGAATTTAACTTCTTGGTGCTTAAGGGGGAAAGAGAAGAGTTTAAATGGTTTAAAACCACTGAGTGGGAGAAAGGGAGGGGGAAAAGTTAACTAAAAAGGAGATAGCCTTCTTCAGAAGTAGGAAATTCTGTTTTAGTTGGAAATGAGAATAGTGCAGCCCTTTAGAGAAGCTTGCATCTTTAAAAATGCTAGTAGTCATGATATGAGAGTTATTAGAAATTGTTCTGTAAGTTCAGGAATGAAGAGATGAGGATGGAAGGAAAAATGTTTTGAAGAACTTTTAATGAATGTTGATTTTTAGGTTCTTTTTTTTTTTTGTAAGGTCTGCACATAATTGAACATAAGTGCTGCATACAAGGGCTGCTCTGAAAGTAATAGCTCCTATTTTGTTATGTTGGCCCACAACATCAGAGGCAGATGTTTGTGATATGGCAGTAGAAGCTGAATGTTCCCAGCGATATCCTTTTAACATATTGTTGCTATGTGACAGATGGCATTTGAGGGGCAGTCTGACAAAGTCTGACAAGGAAGTGCAGATGAAACAAAGGCATGTCACTGAACTCCTCCATGCAGGATGAAATGGCACCCCTTGAAATTCAGTAATACTTGCTGAACGTTTATGAAGACCAGTGGACGTGAGCCCAGCGAGGCAGTAGGTGGTGTGCTTCAGCAGCACCCAAATGAACAGCTAGTGCAGGNCTGAATGTTCCCAGCGATATCCTTTTAACATATTGTTGCTATGTGACAGATGGCATTTGAGGGGCAGTCTGACAAAGTCTGACAAGGAAGTGCAGATGAAACAAAGGCATGTCACTGAACTCCTCCATGCAGGATGAAATGGCACCCCTTGAAATTCAGTAATACTTGCTGAACGTTTATGAAGACCAGTGGACGTGAGCCCAGCGAGGCAGTAGGTGGTGTGCTTCAGCAGCACCCAAATGAACAGCTAGTGCAGGTTTTTACAAGTGCAGCATGCAGGCTCTTGTTCATTGCTAGTGAGAACGTGTGGCTAATGGTGACTGTTGAAACAGAGTGTTTTGTAGCTGAGAATTTGCTCTCTCAATTATTTTTATTGTGCACTTTGTATCTGTTGAAGGTTCTGTGGAAATAATTAGGAGGGATTGCTTTTGGAGCAACTCACGTAGATTGTAAGTTTTGAAGTATATTTATCAGCAGACCTGCTTGGACTCAGAACTCTATCTTACTGAACTTGGAAGTTGCCGTGCATCAGGAGTTCCAGCAAAGTACTGTAGCTGGCATTTCTTTTTTAATGTTAACAGACCTAACAAAATATGAAGAGCTTGAATTCCTGCATACTATCAGATTAGTCTTGCAGCTGGATTTTAGGTAACACATAGCTGTACTCCTAGGAAGCTGATTACCAGGGCATTCAGTTCATGACAGCAAATAGACTGACGTTATTCCATGTAACTTTGGATGACCTGACTTAAAATATTTGAATTTTTATTTATTGCATGATTTCTTAGCCTGGTTTTCACCTGATTATTCTAAATGAGTAATGTTTGATGTTTCACAGTATTTAAATTAATAGATAAGCATTTACAATGTTAACACTGTCTTAATGAAGATTTTTGCCTGGGATTACAAACAGCTGCTGGAAATACAGTTCATCTATCATTTATAGTCTTTTATTAAATTTGCACCTGGCAAGGCGGCTGTAGTTAGAAGTCTGTTAGTTATGAGACCTATCTTTGGGATGCCTAGAAGTCATTTCCAATCTTACCAAGCTAGAATTTTCCGTGCAATCTTTTCACCAGGATGGACTTTTTTTCTGCTCGCCTGTACCAACAGTTAACTTCATCTCTTATTGGTAAATATGTCATTACTCAAGAATTACCTGAAAATGTGGAATAAGAAAAGAGAGGTGGTTTTCTTTGTTGTTGTTTTTTGTTTGTATTTCTTTTTACTCTTCTTTCTGAACTTCCTTTTGACTGGAATGAAACACAGATGAAAAATCATTCATAATAAATGATTTAGCACTTTAATTTTTTCATTTATGAATTGTCTGTGAGCTGCTTTTGATTCTCTCAAATGAATTCTCTTATTCCAAATTATTCACCACATACTTTATCTGAGTAATTCTTTGGTGTTGGCAAGCAGATTGATGAATGTATTTGAATTTTTAATATTTCAGATATCATTCCATTTATGTTGATTAGATGTGGTAACATTTATGTTCCCTGTTTGGAAAGTACAGTACTAGAACTTTTAAAATGATTTTTCCAAGCTGAATCCTCATGTTTTCAAGTTCAGAGTTGCCAGCAGGTACTTACTTTCTTAACTGTTTGCCTGGTAACTGCTCCATGAGAGTAAACTCACTTGTCAAACCTAAGGCTGTTGTCTGTCTCAGAGTAGTTCTTTCCACAAAACCCAACCAATTCACAAAAATATACATATGTATGGAAAAATATGCGTATTTAAGAGTATTAACTTGACCTGATTTTAATAATTTTCATCCTAAATATCCACTAGAAAGTACAAATTGCTTTTCTCAAGGAACTGCTGTTGTAAGAGAAAATCGGGCTGGAGGATGTTAAGAGGATTGGAACAGCACACATGGGTTGGGGAAAAGAACTAAAAAGGGAAAACACAATATTTCATAGTAAGACAATAAATAAACTTGTCAATTTATGGGCCACATTAAACTGTCCAGTATTATTTTATTTTAAGCTGACAAATCTAATGAAGAGTAAAGGAAGGATGGATGAGAAGAAAGAAAGCTGATTGAATGTATTGTTTTTATGTAGCAGTTTCATACAAACTATCTCTAACCAGCTTACCAATAATGAGATATTGTTATACAGAACTCAATATAATAGCTTTTACATTTGTCACATAGTAAGACAAGACAATATCTTGAAAGAGAGAGACAGTGAAAATGGTTATGCCTGTAAGAGAGAGAGTGCAAGTTTTCATATAGGGAGAGAAGCAGAGAGGGAGGGAAGCAGAAGAGCATAGAATGGCTAAGGGTGAGAGGGGTTAATGTACAGTGGAACTAAAGCTGACCTGCTGGATCATCTGGTCTGATATCTGAAATATACCACAGGTGTCCCTGCTATCTTAAAGAATAAGTTGACTGCCTTTCAGTAAGAGTTAATCATCCAGCTTTTGCTCATTTTTGTATTGGAAAAGTTGTCTTTAAACTACCTTTTTGCTTTTTTTGTAACATTTCATTGACTTTTTTATATCATGAATTATTTCTGTTAGTATTATGTTCTATACCCAATGAATAGGTTAAATACAACCAAGTTCTGGAAATGGGTCTCTACTTGGTTCTGAAATGAATAGTGATTTCTTAAAGAGGATGGCAGCTTGTTACTGGAGGGGTTAATCACATCCCTAGGAAAGAATAACTTCTAATAAAGTGATCTGGTAGAAAAGAGATGCAGTGGACAAATGGATTCCCAAAATCATTCCAAAATTTCCACCGTAAGCTGGAAGGAACCCACAAGGATTGTTGAGTCCAGCTCCTTTGTTTTACTTAACTAAGTGGCAGTGTGTTGTTTGTCACTTTTCTGATTTGGAAAAAATCTGTAGTCTTTTGGACATTGCTGATATTTAGAGCGCCATAGAAAAATTGTAGAACATATTATTGTATTAAGAATAATATTCACTTAGATGTGATTACTTTCAAAAATGTGATTAATAGAGAGAGCAATTTTGGCAATGTTTGCTGGGGATTAAACAGGAAACCTCAAAAAATGGAGTGGGCACAATAAAATAAATTTTGAAGATGGAAAGAATATTAAAAGTTCAGAGGTGATATAAAGACTTTTGATCTCATTGACAAAGGAAAGATTGTCCACTTCCTGGTCTTATGTAACCATGCAAATCCACTGAAGTCAAAGGAAAGCATGCTGAGACAAGGATGCAGAATTTAGGTTGTTCTTGTAGTATATGGCCACATTGCTATAATAATCTACAGATGGAATCCAGTGCAGTGTTGGATCTTGTTCATTTTTTTCCTAGGTGGACTCATTGTCCCTGTCTAGACACTTAAGTTTACAATTTCTGTGCATTTATTTTAAATGTACTTTCACGATAACTTTCTTTTTTTCTGTTCCTTATGTTCTTGCAGTTTTTGAGATCATTCTAAGCACTTTTTAAATTCTCTTCAGGTACTTCTAGTAAAATTCTACTTGCTGAATATTTTGGGTGAATATTTGCAGTTTGGATGAATTGCTGATGGTGTACCAAATGGCAGCATTCAGAGGTATTTGACCAAGAATGATTGACAGTGTCTGTAACTACTTATTATATCAAGGCTTCAGCACACCGATTGATGGGAAATGATGTATAATAAATTAGAATGATCACACATCATTTCCCATCGATTGAAATGCCAAATCCTTTGATGGAGTAATGAGTTATGGCCAATACCACTCACTGTCTTAGTGTGAGATTGATTGCATATCCCTTCATCAATGTGATCAAACAACTTAAGGAATCCAAAGTACATATGTAGCATGCAAGTTCTACTACGTATTCAGTATGAAGTGAAAGTGGTATAAAGTCAGTGTTGCTTCTGTGAAATTATCAGTGCTATCCAGGTCTAAGTGCAACATGGAAATGTGACAAATTTCATTTAATGCATATATTTTAGAGAAACATAAGCTGGTTCTCTCTAGGTTTCATGTACCAGCAGAAGCCTAGAGCTGAGATAGTACTTGTCAAAATCAGTAATACTGTAAATTATAGTAAGAAAGTTGTAACTAATGAAAGCTCTGTTCTTGCTTTAATATTTTCCTGGATTGCATGTCCTTGCAGAAATTAAACATTGCTCTGACTCAGGGAAGAGTAGGTAGGACTATATCTCCAGAAAAATACGTGGTCTCCGAATTAATAAAAGTGAAAAAATGAAAGGAAGGTTTATAGAAATCAGATAAATATTGAGAAAATTCTTTGCTTTAAAATTTTGTACTTGTTTTCCTTTTGTGAAAGTTCTTAATCTTTTTGTTAATCTGTATTTTATAAAATTAATGATTTATACCAAGAGATCTCTACCCTTTCTTCTCAGGATGGATACTTCAGTGCACACACACGCACATATGTATTGAACAGTGTGTAAAAGGCTGCACTGTATTGTGCCTATTCTAGTGTGTTATTGCTTATGTACTCTGTGTTAATGAGATCCCCTGAAAAATGTAGTGCGTACAAGCTATACAAGCTTTTATTTTTTAAGAGTTGCATGTTGTGATGATGAAGAAATTTGGACCTGTTATGTTCTTAAGTATCTCTAAAGTGTTTTGTAAATTGATTTTCACAAGAAAAAATTACTTAAAATGTATACTTCTGGGTTACACATTCACAACAGGGACTGGTCAACTGATCAGTGACTGCGATATGAATAGACAGAAGCTAACTTTAAACCAGATTCTGTTGCTGTCTTGCCATAACAGCATGAGGTTTGATGTGGGCCAATTAACCCTACCTGTCATGAGAATTTTGCAGCAGACAGTCACTTTCAAAGTGCCAGAGCAAGACAGCTACCAGGACTAGGGGATTGGGGCTGGCTAATTTAATCTCTCATGAGTGTCTACTCAGACTGCAATAACTACCCTTACAGTCTATGTAATGGTGGTGTGGTCATGCTGCAACACTGAGGGTGTGGGCAAGTATTTGTAAATTAAGAAATGTTGGAAAGTAGGTTCCTTGTGATACTTTGATTTTCTCTCTTTGCATATGTGCTGTATCAGAGACCTTAAATACATGGTCATCTGCTAGGTTTTCCTACTGACATCTATTGCATTGGATATATTGTACAGGTAGAAATCAGAGACAGCAACAACTTTTTAGTATTTTCTTAATAGAAAAAGAGAAGCACGATTTTTACGTGTACCTCAAGCATAACTACCTGAGGAGAATCTGAAACTTGAACTCTTTCTTCAAATGTGATGAAATTTAGGACTAAACAAGCCTGAAATTGAAAAAGCATGTTTTCCTCATATAATTTACTTAAACTTGTGAACTGGTTTGGGTGGTACAGAGAAGTGGTTGGAGGCATTTTTTTTCTCTCTCTTTCCCCATCCATCCGAGCATCCATCTGTCCACCCACCCACCCAGACAAAGACACGTACAGAGAAAAGCTGGCTGTCACTGGGGTTTCCAGTAAATTTTGGACAGTTGTTCAATTTCTTTGTATGATCAGACCCAGTCATAGATTACAGTATTGCTCTTTAGATACTGTTTTGGTGTTCTGCAATTTCTGAATGTTCAACATAGATAGGAGAAACCATTTCTTTTTTCTAAAGGGTTATAACTACAAAACCTAGGCATTATAACAAAGAAGGAATACAGAAAGAATACTTCTGTGGTTTAAGAACTTTGTCTCACTTCTAAATCTTCTGATATTATTCAGGGATATTATTCAAGTTTATCTTGACTGCCTCCAGGATGCCTTGATGTAAGAATTCTGTTTGTTCTGTTTGTTCTGTTGTCACCAGTACCTATCAAAAAAAGTAGTTGACTGTATAATAGTTAAAGAATTAGAAGTCTGAGAATTGATTTCATAGTCATATAATATTTTGGACGCATGAGTAACATAATTTTTTAAACACAGTTTTCTATTAAGATTCAAACCCAGTATTTCACTTATTGCCACTTCCCTTTCACCCATTTACTTTGTTAGAAGCCATTACTTATTAGCACAACAGTAGTAGCATGTGCCTGTTCTTGGAAAATATAAGCTGGCTTTCAAATTGTTTTTTTAATATTTTCATTTATAAGAGTAGGCTAAATACATAGAAATTAGTAGTTACCATGCTATGCTTTATACCACTGTAAGTCACAGCAGAACTTGACCTCAGGTGTTTAACTTGCCACCCATGAAAATCAATGTGGTTGGCGCATTAAAGTTCTCATTTAAATGTACATTGAGACACTGAAGTACTTTTTATAAAAGGGAATTTTTGGCCAATACAGTAAATTGTAACAGCTTCTGACCCTTTTTCAATAAATACATAATTTATCACAAGTACTCTACTAAATACAATTTTTCTGAAGTATCTCGGAGAGGTAGTTACTTGCTATGCATATGCAATTGCCACTTTTTAATATTTAAATGTTTTACTTTTTTGTTGAAAATGGGAAAGGCACATCGGCTTTCATAGCTGAGTCAAAATCAATGTTAAATAATTACAAATGAAAAATCATCTGAAGTTATCCAGCAGGTATTTTTATACAATATCTCTGAAGGTCAAAACTAAGATTGGGAAAACATGCATGAATACAAATTGCTTTGCCATATTCAGGTTCCTATGAGATCCTTTAGCTTTTTGTAGATGATTGAGAAAACTCTTCAAAATGGTAAGGCTACAGGAGAACAATAAATTCCAGGGGACCACACAGTGATATAGGATTTCAGTGAATTGTCCTGTTACCAGGCTCCCCTTTGCACAGATGTAATGGAATTCCTGCCAACTCTCAGTATCTTAAGGATTTAATTAGCATTGAGAGATGTGTTAGAAAACTTTGACTTTAGAATAGAGAAAAATATCTGAAAATCTCATAAGCAGCTAAATGGAAGGAAAAAGTTGGGATAAATGTAATTGTCATACTATTATTTAGGTTATCAAAGCAACCAAAATTCCTCTGATGAGGAAAGCACAGTGCGGTAGGTTAGGCAGGGTAGGCCACTGTATTCATGAATCCACATTTTGCCTATATTGCTGCATTGCTGGAGAATTTACGGGTATTTGTGGACAAAGAAAATGAGAATATTAATCACGATGTACTTCTAATCTTTATTGTTCCGACTTTTACCAGTGCTTAGAAGCCTCAGTCAAGAGTACCCTTCAATATATTTTATAAATGCTGTAAGGGGTAGCCCCTGGCCTAAGAGTTTAGAACTCCATGCATAAAACCAGGCACCCCAGATGGGTGCAGGCTGACACAACCACAAGAAAGTAAGACCATCTTGTTAAATATGGTAGCTAGTGGCCACACCTTAGCATCGTCTTTGTCATTCTCCACTGATGTTTCCATAGAAGTATTAGGAAAATTTCTAGGCAGGAGATACTTTAATTTTGCAAGTGTTTAAAGTAGCATCAGCTCAGGGATAGGAAATAATGAAGTGCTTACTTCAAAATTCAGCAAATTTGTGATCCAGTGGGTTTCCCCTTTTGCCTGATTCTCTCTCTTTTTTTTTTTTTTTTCCATGAGATAAAGGTAATATCAAGTCTTATGTCCTGCCAGCCATCTGCAAACTACCATTGAGGCTGTTGTGTTTCCAAGGAAATTGCTTGGGAAGGTGTAGATCATTTACATATGAAACCTTTCAGGTTTTGTTACTCAATAAAATACAAACAGGCAAATTACATAAATACCAATACCTTTAAAAACATTTTTTCAGTGCTATAATGATGCTGAAATTAATTCAAGTTATTTTATTAGAGATAAAAATTATTGGAAAATCCTGGCTACTTCTCTGATGTCTCTAAAACTATACCTAAGTGAAACATTTATACTTCAGATCCAGAAATTAAAACTTCTGGCATTGCTCATCATTAGAATTTTTCCCCTCAGGCTTTGCCTTTATTAGCAGCTTAGGAGTATATTTAACACTGTCATATGTGAAATCTTTTCTGTTTGCTAAACTAATATGAGATAAAATGTCTTTTTTTTACAGTGTTACTCATTCATTACATAAAAATGAAAGAAACTACTTTAGTGTGTATGTAGAATTGCCCTCTATTTTTATGACAAAAGGGAGGTGACAATACACATTCCTGAGGCACCCAAGGGTATTATGTAAGAGTCATTAGTGTAATTGATATCCATATAAAGACTGTTGTATCAAACATGATTAAAATGTGCAATATATTACAGAGGTTCCAGAGTTCCAGCTACTTTGTTATAATCCTTCTTCTCATATATGTGCTACTGCTTCCTTCTGAAAAAGTATAATTATTTCAGAATAAAAGACCACCTTTTTCTTCTTTATTAAGATAGAACACCATTTCTAAAAGGTGCATTTTGTCCTGTGTTTGATTTTCTCGTGTAGCGTGAGATACTGTTTGTCCGCTCATGCTGTAACATTATTATCAAGGGAGTTCCTTGTGTTGTGAAGACATTTTATTTGGAATCATTACTGCAAAATGCTAATAGGTTTCACAAATTCCTGTAATAGAATATGATGTCTCTTGATGGCATGCTACATTTACATTGACTTCCGCCCTTTGTACAGAGTTTGGAAGTTATTCCACTCATAATTGTTTTTTGCTATTGATAAATTGATAGTTTATAATTCTAATAAACTTCAGTGTCTCTGTTGGCATTTCCTGTGGCAGACATCAGTCCTAAACACAATATTTTTGATGACTCTACTCTTTTTCAAGTGAAGGTTATGAAGAGACAATTTGTCTGCTCACAAAATAGTCTTGCTTGTTGAAAAGCTCTTTTTCTACCAAGCGTTGAAATTTTGCAGGGTTACCTTGCCTTAAAGTTTATGCTAAATATACTCATATTACACGTATCAGAATAGTGTTGTGTCAACAGACTGAGAAGGAATTTTTTTTTTTCCTTTTTTCTTTATCCCTGGAGAATCCATCTGTATTGAAGATACTGAACTTCAGGCCTGTAGGGATGCTGGATAGAATTGTTCTTACACATCCAGATAAAACTGTGATAAGAACTTGCATAAGAAGTTGTTACTGGGACAGTTTGGCTGAACATGGAGAAAAGTAGGGAAAAACTGCTGGACACAGAATTAGAAATGAGAAATAATAGGAAATTATGGGATTAAAAAGCTTTTATAACGAAAAAATTTGAAGTGAAGAGGATAGGCAATAAGGAGCACAGGAGTAGATGTAACGTGTTCACGCAGCAAGGAACAGAATGTGTTTTGAGGCAGAAAAAGAAATGGTCAGACGATAGAAGTTGCTCCAGAAACCTGGAGTTAAGTTCAAGAGTACTGAATTTCATGCTACTTCTACCATCAGCAAGTGTTTGGCAGGTTGTACATCTCTTTCACTGTGCCATCTGAGTGCAAGTTAGTACAGAGAGAACTGTGGCCAGCTGCTGAATTTTGCCTTAATGAGAGAAAAAACTTTTCCTGGCCAATGGGGTGAGGTGACCTTGCTGCATCAGCCATTCCTCTGCTCAGTTGAGCTATAGGAGAAACGCTAACAGTATTTGTAGGATTTAGTTAGTTCTGGTCTGCTAAGGCTCAATTAACGTACTGCACCAGTTCTTTTTTCCTGGATGACTGTTCTGACTATTCAGAGGATGACTGTTCTGACTATTCAGAATTTCTTTTGTGTTTTCAGAAGAAGTTTTAGGCAGATTTGCTGGGCACTTGTCATACAGTAACAGATATTTGTTGTGTACAGATAACATGCTCAGAAGCATGAGTTGTTATTCCCAAAAATCATGAGGCAGCCATGAAAGAGATGGTGAAATCACAACCAGTTGAAGTGAAAACCTCCCCACTGGGAACAACAGCTTCTGTATGTAATGACAGTCAGCACAAACTTTTGGCCCTGCTGGATCCTGTAGCTTGTTATTTTAACTTGGAGTTAAATAATGGAATATTTCCTCTGTCTTTAGTGCAAGCTGGTTATAGCCTACACAGTAAATATATATCTAAATTGTTTTACAGTGCTACGTAAATAGCGAGTTTTCTGTAGGAGATGACAGTGGTGTAATAGCTACACTTAAAGTATGATCTTTCCTTTTACATGAGTGGAGTTATTGATTATAGAGAACCTGTTTTATGGCCAGCACTGTGACTTTCCTGTGCCGTAATTGTATATATGCCGCAGTTTGCTAAGGACATATGCGATTGCCTGAGAGCAGTATTGCCCTCTGCTGTGGCAACCTAATTTCGAACCTGGTGCTTCTGTTATGAATAAAGTAATACAGCAGTGCTGTGCAAGAATGTGTATAGGAAAAGAGTGGAAGCATTCCTTCTTGTATATTCTGCATGGAATCTACTTTACACATCGTGTTTCTTTTTAACCTCAGCTCTAGTCAAATTTATGACAACACTTTTAGGGGTGAAACAAGCAATCTGCAGGTCAGATTCAATGGAGACAGAACTGGCTAAGTGCACTTACTCTCTTGTAAGCTTTTAGTACTAAGTGTTTGCTTTCAAGAAAGGAAAATCCATATTGCCCAGCATCATTGCAAATTCTGGACTTACAGTTTTAAAAAGATCGTCAAATGGGAAATTTTTATTGACCAGTGTAATTAATGGCTTATATTTTTTTAGTGTACTTCATTCAGACAATTTTTTAAATCTCTTTTCAGCTTCTCAATTAACAAATATCCAGTCTCAAAGAAAGGACTGGAATTGTTGTTGTTGTTATTTATTTATTTTTCCTGTCAGGAAACAGGAACGTAACACTTGTCCCAATGCAATGTAAGCTCCACTCAGGGGTGAGACATTTTTTGACATAAGACATGAATGTCAAGATGGGTGTTCTGAAAATCAACCCACCTCTATGTTAGGTGACATACGTTTCACATTCAGGGCAACCCCGAGCTTCACACAGAAGTGTACACCCTCTCTGGACTTCAAAATCAGGCTTTGAGAATAAAACAAACTTGAATTAAATTGGTTTCATTTTGAGAAGTCAAACCCCGTAAGACTTTAATACTTGGGTGTATGCTGATGAAATACCATGACTCTAAAGACTATTAATATTCATAGGAAGTCTGAAATAATTCATGACTTTCTAGAGTAATGTTAGATGATGTACAATGGTAAACAGTATCATTTACACTGAACCTTAAAAATTATTGACAAAGACAAGTTCCTAAACACTGACTAAACCTTGTATTTGTTGTTATGATTTCTTGGTTTTATACTTCAAGCAGTTTTTCAATTAACTCCACTGTATTCAGAGTAATTATTCATTTATTATAGTCAGTTTAGATATGGTAAAGATTAAAGGAGTAAAACAAATCATTTCAGTGACATAAGATAGTGATACACTGTTATTATTCTGATTTCTTTGCCTCTCGTGTAAGGAAGATTTATAGCAACCATTTTTGAGCGATTCCTTGTTAGCATATACTTTTATAAGTATTTACTTGCTAATACAAAGTATTTAGATAAAACAAAGAGCTATCTCTTTCTTTTCCCATTCCTTTAGGGAATACTGACATCCCTAGAATAAAAACAACACTGTAGATTTTAATAGCATACATCTAATACATGCAATAAAATGTACTTGTCTATTAATAAAAAAGATAGATAATATGATGAACCGCTATTGTAAGATAGCTACATGTGTTCGATGTTGAGAAATTAATGGCATGAAGCAGATGCTTTCAGTCATCTAGGAAGTGTGGTTTTCCAGTGCACTGCAACTGCATGCCCTGCAGTGTGTCATCTCACTTATAAAGGGGTTTTACATGTTTATAAAAGTGTGTTAAATATTGGTAAAGTTTATTTTATGCATTATGCATAAAAGTTGTCATAAGGATTTAACAAAGCAGCTTGCAGAGAAAGATTAGAAATAAAATCTCTGTATACAAAAATGATTTGAATGGTTTAGCTAGATGGTTTTGACTTAAAAAAAGAGAAAATTAACGTTTCACTTACTGTTCTCAAATATTCAGAGAAAGGAGAAAAAGAGCACTAACTGAAAAGAGTGAAATATATGTTGTTACAGCGGTGCATACTAGGATGCCTATTACAGAGATTCTTTTACTATTTCCATTATAAATCGCCTTTATTCTGTGTAATATTGTGGTAATTTCAAATCACATTTGGTTTTAACTTGGCAAATAATCTGTCAACAAGGAAATTCAGTTCATTTATATGTATGCATGCATTTATTCTTATATGTGCACAGACTATATCATGTCCACATGTTACTTATGTATAGATTTAAAAATAAGCTATGATTGTAAATCTGCTTATTTTTTGGTCCGGTTTTCCTAGTCATCAATTTGAAATGAGATTACAGATAGTGCTTTTGAAAATCCTTAGCATTACCTTAAAAGGTCACATTTAAGTTAATGGTAAGATTCCTATGCCTTTAACCTGTGTCAGTTAATTACTGGAAATGTCACCCCATTTTTAAAGGATATTTATGAGACAATGTATAGGAATGTAGGGAAGTTAGTGGCTTAATGGTATTTTAGCAAGTGGAAATTCAAGAAAATAAGAGTATGTAACAAAAGGTTTTAAACTGGATGAGGGTAGATTCAGACTAGATGTTACGAAGAAATTCTTTACTGTGAGGATAGTGAGACACTGGAGCAGGTTGCTCAGAGAGGTTGTGAATGCCCTCACCCTGGAGATGTTCAAGGCCAGGCTGGATGGAGCTTTGGGCAATCTGGTCTAGAGAGAGGTGTCTCTGCCATAGCAGGCGAGTTGGAACTAGATGATCTTAAAGGTCCCTTCCAACCCAAACCATTCTATGCTTCTATGAAAAGAACTTTTGTGCCTCTGAACATTCCCTGATTAGATAAAAAAAAACATAAAGCTCTTGTCTAGGCACCCATTTTTAATTTTAATTGATTTGGTGGGGAGGGGTGGGGGGGGGAATTGTTTTTCCCTTTAAAATCTAACTTGAAAGGACACTTCTATTATGGATCTAAATAAAGAAGAAAGATCCATTAGAAAGTGAGGAATGCTTCATGTAAACAGTATGGATGAGTGTCTTGGCTGGAGTTATATGGCAGCAGTGTAAGTACTGCAGGTGGAGTACCAACGAGCATATAGAAGAAACTCGCTGACAGTAATAAAAAGGAACTCTTTCTGCAGACATGCTTTTATTTTTATGATGTTGTATGCTCAGTTTGATTTTATTTTTTTCAATTAAATAACTTTGTTTTTGCTACATTTTTCTCACCCGCATACATTTGTGCCTGGTCAAGACATTACCTGTCAAGTAACTCTGTGAGATAATTTATGTAATTTCTGCAAATTAGAGGAGAATTTCTCAAGAGAAAGCAATATAGTACTGAATTAAACTTGTCCCTACTGTTTCTGTATATAGATATGGTGTTGTCTCTAGGGGTAACACCAGAAAAAGAATTGTTGAAGTATTTAGTGTAATGTCCAGAAGTACCTGGGGACTTTTTCTCTCTGTGGACCAGAATTCTTTCCTTCCATTCATTCCCAAGAACAAGTACAGATCCTGTGTTTAAATAATAATAATAATGAAGAAAAAAAGAGACATTTCTAGAAAAACTATCATTATTTGTCAGTGTATTAGAGGTAACTGGTGTTGCAATGTCTATTCTTGGCTTTTATCGAACTGGAAATTAATTCAGACTTGATTTTTTGACTGAGCTTGTGACTATGGGCTGTTTCTGTAAAGGTTCTCTATTTCTCACAGACTCTGACCTAGCCAGTACAGCTGATAGTAGCTGTGGTCATTATGTAAGTTTGTCTCAGGGGTCTGGCCTGGATTCTAGCATGGAAATCTTTCTGTTATGATTTGGTAAACTGCTGATCAAATACCAACAGACAGACATAATGTTATTGAGGCAGCGGTACCTCTGGGAAATGGATAAGGAGTGCTAGATTTGCTGTGGTTTGGAATCATATTTGAAGCAAGGCGTTTAGGAATGTGCTTTTATGCGCACACTCATTTTTATTGATTTTAACAGAATGTAAGTAAATCCTTAAAAACATAAGTGATCAAAAGAGAAATCTATGTAGTTAATTAAATAGTGAAAAAGAAGCTGGGCTCAGATACAGTGATTTCAGTCAGAAATTGGTGGAGTTAAGAATTTGGATTGCATTTTAGGTGGCAGGCTTTAACAGTTGAGTTTCTTTTAGCTGATTTTTCTCAGGTGAGATTTCAAAGTTCATTGCAGCTACAGATTTGCTTTCAATCAACAGGTATTCGGTACTTTTGCTATCTGTTCCTGTTACTATATAAAACATTAATGGCTTTCATCACTTGCCTGAAAGACAATCATAGCTGGATATTCGATGAGTTGTGTAGTATTACTGAACTTTTACACGGTGGATTATTGCTTTTTGAGGTATTTTCTGTTATTCAGGACTTTATGTTAAAATATATGACTATTTTAAAATATTCTTAGGTCAAAGTTGTTTAGTATATTATATCTTCACTGTAATTTTCTTGACGTTTCTTTTGCATAGATCAATGACGTTTAAATGTATAAACTTCAGATAACAAGTCCAGATAAAATATTACCTAAAGAGACTATTAAACTATAACTGTCAGAAGTCCAGATGACTTAGCACAGAGAAAGGAACACAGTGTCCTTTAGGACACCATTCAGCTCTAATATGAATTGTCTGCTGACTTGGGTTTCAACTCTTGAACCTACCTGCTCTGTGCCCCAGTGGAAGCGTTCGGATCTAACATTCAAGTCTCTGTATTTTCCCAACTTTGGAGCATTCCAAGATTTGGAGGGATCCCCAGTATGATTAGATTCAAGAGAAATATATAAATCACAAAAATTAATCTCAGATGCTATATTGCTATTTTACTGCAGAACACTGCTGGTCTTCAGAAAGTATCACTACAACAAAATGTACTAGCCTAGCTGGAAGTAAAGTTTTAGATACCTTTCAGGAATTTCTGGCCTTTTATTTATTCATTTATTTATGTCTACGGGACTAGGAAATAGTGGTGTCTGCATCTCAGAACCTTTCATTATCTTGGCAAGTGCAGTATAATTACACAAAAGGAAACATCTTCACCATCCAAGCAATCATTTATTCCTTTTGTGTCATGATCAAGAAACAAAGTAGGGAAAGAAATTTACTGCATATGTTTCTAATTTCATGTTTTTTTGAGCAAGAAATTACAATCCCTAAGGAATAGAGCAGATTCTTTATACTCATTATCGGTTATTGTGTGAAAAAGCTCTGCTGATTTTGAAGGAACACCCATAAATTTGGTAGATGTGTTTTGAGAAGTGTGTATTTGACCAGGAATGAAAATTTTTACTACAGAAGAGATTTCCAAGTAGTAAATGGGAGTTAGATCTTATTTAATCTCTGGAAATTGCAATTTGAGTGGCTGTTCAATCTGACCACTGGCATAATAAATGAACATACAGATATTGAAGTGACACAGGCTTAGTAGGCTACAATAAATACAGAGAGACTAGTACTTATAACATGTAAGAAGTTTAATTTTCTTATTTCTCCATCCTCCACAGAATATTGTATGCTGCTCTGTGTAATGAAGTGCTGCTGGTTTAGTTAGACATTAACAGACCTCCTGTATGATTTAAGATGGGATTTCATATATTTACCGGATCAGAATCTGATACAAGTGGAAAGAGTGGGGAGTTAATAAGTTGGTGATTTTTCTGTACTTTTCTGATATGCTGACCCTGGAGATCCCTGAAGTTAAAAATGGTCTCTAGTATAAATAGAGATAGGAGTACCAAATTGAGTAACAGCTGCCAAAGAGCTGCTCCACTAACCATGCTGAAGAGATATTGCCTGTTCTTGCTGTATTTTTTCTTTGGCATTGTGCATAGTACTCATGAACTGAGATCAGGTGATCTTGTTTTTGTCGTACCTGAGGAGTCTTGAATTAGAAGGACATTTTCAGGCATGTGTTAAGATAGCCTTTAATTTCCCCTTTGCACTGCTGGCATAATACAAAAGGAATGTAAAAATATCTGTAAATGATGCTATTTTGGCCTGTTTTTCATAAAACAGAATCGCATGGTTATGCATGAACCACTTTATTTTTCATTTCTTAATTTTTTGCTGATTTTTGTGTTTTGGAAAAGAGAGAAGCTTGTAGCAATCAGTGTTATGCTTGCAACTTCTTTTCTTTGTGAAGGAGAATAATTGGCTAACAGAAAGTAGAGGTTGCCCTCAAATACTGTAAACCACATCAGTGGTCAAGAGAGGTCTTGGCATCTTGCCTCAGAATAGACTGCCTAAACTTCTGGATCATTTATCTTCCTCATCATCACATCTTTCATGGAAGAGCTGGTGATCCTTACAGACTCCATAAAGCACAAGGAAATAGGTTCATAAAAAAAAAGAATCAAATATGAGTACATTATGCAATTGTTGGCGTTAATTTTGATAGAACTGTAATCACCTTTCTGATTGCATCACAATAAATAGAGACTCAGAGGCAAAAATAGCAGAAGATTTTCTTTATGGAAACCAACTAGTAAGGAAAAGAAGGATGAACTGGAAGTGAGCAAATGCTGATTCTGCAATAGAGGGTACTGTTTTTAACACTGAAATACTGTTTTTAATTTGATACTCAAAAAAAGCATATTTAGAGGGAGTAATGACACTGTGATTGAAGTTAGTATATCCAAAGGCCTTGGGCATTTCAGCAAAACAAATGTTGATTGTATTTTTGCATGTCTACTTAGGGAGTTAGAAACAAGGTAAAGACTAAATACAGTTGTGATTAGAGAACAAACTCTGTTCACCAGCAATGGAAGGGACTGAAAATTTCTGTAAGCTCATGATTGTGCCATAACTGAATTATTGTGCTCTCGTAACTGTTTTTGTTACCAAGACCGTTGCCATCAATGCATCTGACAAGAGACTTCTTTCCAACTTTCACATCCTTCCTCTCTGTATAATTTATATTCATCTCAAAGAGTAGTTGTTTTATACATACTCTACAAAAAAAAAGCTATGTATGGGGATTATGCAGATTTTTTCCAGGCCAGCTATGGAATGAATAGATCCTGAAGAGTGTATCTTTTTACATGTTCTGTTTGAGAAAAGTTTCAACTCTCTGCTTTCTACTTGACACTCATAAAGGCCTTTTCCAGTCACTGGGATATTGGGAAATGGGAGAGATAATCAAGAAGGGTGACTTTTAAATGGAAGTGGATGTAGACAAAACATAAAAAAGAAACTTTTTTTTAATTTTTTTTTGCCCCCAATACATGTGGGCAAAACGAACTGCAACCAAAGTGTGGTAATCTGACTTGTTCCAGCAGGGCCTGTATGTGTGCTAGAGCAGACAAGGTTGTTCGACCCTAGACGGCTTTAAACGCACACAAACAGACTTTCAGATGAGTATATGATTATTAAACTGCTGGACTTTAAGGAAACAGCTATTGCATCTGACAATATGATTATGCTGCAGGGGAACGTTTGGCTTATATGTACAGCATATAAGCACAAAACTGCTTATTTAGAATACTGTGAGCTTTTGCCTTGTAACTTTTTATGCCTTGTGTCTAATATGTGATGTTTCCATGTGAATGCTAAAGTACCTGTTGAATAAAATGGGGTTAGGCTAGCCTTGTGGCTTATATTATATCCCACCTTAACTACTGTTAAAACACAGAAATCAGTAGCAGCATGAATGACTCAGTGAGCAAAGTTGCTATTAAAACATTTGTGCATTAATGTTTTCTATCTGTAATCCATATTACATGATGATGAGAAAAGCGAGGCAAACAGAAGATTAATGAAAACAATCAATGGTAATTTCTGTGCTTTTACTAAATAAGAGTCAATTTTATAGCTTCAGTGTCGAAATTAAAGGTCTTAAACTGAAACCAAACCTATGGTACTGGGTTAGCTGTCCTTGTATATTGCTCTCATAATGCACTTGAGTACCTTAGAGGGCTGTAACATTTTTCAAGAGTCAGTTTCCCCATTCCCTGTTACTCTTTCGTAGGAAAATAAATAACTAGTTATTGTAACAGTAGTGACACCTGTTTTGGAAGTAGATGGTATTTTTTCATCTGTAATCTGCAGTAAGCTGATTCTAAGTTTTAAGAAAAAATGCTGCATAATTGTATTTCTTGTTTAGTTTCTACTGTTCTTACAAACAGCGGTTTGCAGAATGCATCTGGGTGTACAGCTAATGACCCGTGAGCAATAAGCAACTGTTTAAGTAAAATGCACTATGAAAAAGCTTTTACCAAACAGCATTTTAATATTTTAAATAGATTTTCCATTGCAGGCTCTTTGTAACTGGATTAGTTCTCTGATGTGTTCTGACAGAGCTGTTGTTAGGGATACTTCATTAACTTTGTCTGTCATCTTATTTTCCCCAGTATCCAGCATAACACCCTTATATTTCATAATTTGTATTGCTATCAGTGCTGATTTGTAAATGTGCAAATTATAATTAACAACGGCTACTACTTCTATTAAATGTTAAATTATTCTTGCAGCTTATATTTTCCACAGCAGATGGAGCCCTGTGGTATGCAAATAGGTTTTCCTTATAAGTAGTCAGCAGTTTTAACCAAAATTTTGGCTCTAAAAATGCATTTTTTTTTGCTTTATGTTTTCTATAGTGTTTGGGTTAATATTTATTCACTGCAGATTCCCTTTCTCCCTATAAGAATTTCATGGACTATTACATTCTAGCACTGAGGTTTTGTTTCACTTCATTAATAGCTCCTTAATCATATGGCTTGCTTGTGAAGTACAAACGCTTGTTATTTGTACTTATGCTGCAGTATTGTATAAGAAGCATTTAGTTATATTTCAATATGTGTAACAGAAGCAAAAATGCTGGGTACGCCACCATAGTTTTTAATTTGAAAACCAATCTACATGCACAGTTATTGTTGTTTTGTTTTTCTCCAGAATAAGCAAAAGCATTTACTGTTTTATATTGTGTTTTAAACATTCCATTAAATGTCATCAGCTGATTCAGGAAAATGTATTGCAAAAATATTAGAGAACTGTAAAATGTGTAAATGTAACAAATGCTCAGAGCACAGGAGGGAGTGAAAGTCCAACATTTATCAGGTGACTATAAAACAGCAAGAAACATTGATAGAAGAACATTATATTTCACTAATTTGTAGTACCTTAAGCATGAAACTGTTATTTTTCGTGTTTACTGCTGTGCTGTTTTATTAAAAGAACACTGATCCAGAATTAACACAGCCTTTCTAATGTCTAATCTGGAAAGCCAGCAGTGTTACTCAGGAAACGGTTTCACCATCCACCCGAGCAGTTGCAAATGAAGATTTTTTCAAATGATTGACTCGGAGATTGTATCCTAAATAAGGGCAACCCTTCTTCTTCCTCACATTTTTAAATGGACACAGGAATATAGAGCTCAAGGACATTAACTGCCAAATTAACCAAAGAGTAATGAAAACTTCTCTGACTGAGCATTTCAGTGGGCTGAAATGGCCTCAGTGTTATAGAAATGAATTGTAACAATTTAGGGTCTTGTCTTCCTGCCGTTTCAGTAGAAGCTGGAATTAGCATGCTAAATAGGATCATCAGCAGTAAACAGCTGAGTTGAAGTATCCTGGAATCCATGCTGTGAATGCACTTTGGGACTTTGATACCACTCATAACTCCGATGTTCCATTTACTCATGAGTGTTAACCTATTTTAAGCTGAAGTTGTAACCAATGATAGGACAGGGTCCTGGGCCCAATAACCAGATAGACTGAGTAACAACAGTTCTGACCATTCTGAGGATGGTCATCTGCCAAGAAGGTACTTTTAGAAACACTCCATATGAGAAAATTTGGATAACCTGACAGGACCTTGCGTTAGCATTTTGGGAACAGTTATTGTGATTTAAAAGATGTTATTTTCCACACTGAAAAAGTAAAAAACATATCTTGTTCATTTAGATTTATAGCATTATTATTATTATTAAGAAGAAAAGTGTTTAGAAGGATGCTGCAGGGGTAATATTTCAAGAAGGAAAAACAAGTTTAACCAAGAAAGCAGCAAGCAGAAAAGCACTGTAGGAGGTTGGACTCTGACATGCTTTCTGCACCCTGCAGCCAAGCACAGGTGCGCTTCTAACAACCCAACACAAGTCCTAGAAGCAGTCTGCTTGCTGCAGCCTGACACTTGGTACAGGTTGGCCTACTTGAGTGGTAATCAGGTGAGTTATTTTACACAGAACTTGGGCCTGATACAATTACATTATCCTCAACAGCCTTCGGTCTGTGTTTTCCTAGAAATTTGCTATTATACTAGGTGCTTTTAAGCTATTCCATCTCCTTGTGCAATTTCTACTGTAAAAAATGATTCAAGGAAGCAGAAATTTTGACCAGTTTAGTTCAATGCGAAGAGTCCATATTCCCCTAAGGCATGCATGTCCAACCTTCTGGATTGCCTGGTCTGCAGTGAATGAAAGTGAATTGTCTTGGGTCACATATAAAATATCTAATATATAAATAACAAAACTTTTCTAAAAATTATTTTTATTAAAATATAAAAAAGAGGGCAACAAAAACATGAAGCTACTGCTACTTGACCTTGCTTTTGTGAAACTAATGCACACCTAAATGGAAACATAGCACAGATAAGTTGATTTTCACCTTAAAGATGCGTATTTAACTCACAGAATCAAAATCACAGAATTGCAGGAGTATGAAGGGATCTCAAGAGATCAAGTATGACCCTGCAAAAGCAGATACCCTACAACAGGTCAGAAAGGGTAGGCATCTAAGTGAGTCTTAAATGTCCATTATTCCTTGTCCTATTGCTCTGCACCACCTAGAAGAAAAACCTGGCCTCATTAATTTGTCTCCCACCTCCCTTTAGAATTTATAAACATTTATCAGATTCCGTCTTTTTCTCTGGCTGAACAGACCCATGTTACTCAGCCTTTCCTCATACAGGAAATGCTCTAGGACCTTTATAACCTTTGTGGCCCTCTGCTGGACTCCTAAGAGATCCCTGTCATTTTTGAGCTGGGGAGCCCAGAACTAGACACAGCATCCTAAATGTGGTCTCACCAGGGCAGAGTAGAGGGAGAGAATCATTTCCCTCATCCTGCTGGCCATGCTCTTTTTAATGCATCCCAGGATACCATTGACTTTCTTGACCACAAGGGCACACCGCTGGCTCATGGCCAACCTACTGTCCACCAGAAGGACCCCCAAGTCTCTTTCTACAGAGATAATTTCCATCAGGTAACTCATTTAAATGAGTAGTGAAATCCACAAAAAGTAATCAATCTGCAAGCAGTTTTTCATCATCTAGGTCTAGCACAAATTTTTCTTTTGATTCCATGAATGACTCAATTTCATATCACAAATCATAAATTATCTACCCCCACCTTAGCCACCTTAATTTAGAAGAATAAATGAAATTTTCATAATTGGCATCCATTCTTTTAAGGAACCTAGCAATTGGCTCAAACGCTATTCACATGCACATTACAGTACTAATTGAAACATATCACGTATTATTTTATACTTATTAAAATGTTGAATATTACGATATTTACTATCTGGATACTTCTTACTCAGTGCATGTGTCAACTTATTAACTTATTTTTTGAAAATAAGTTTAATACCCAGATAAAAAAACTTAAATATCTGCTTAACACAAACTGTGTCTTCATGGATACGCACATGTAGGTAGCTTGAAATATTATTGGCAAGCACTGTGTTTTACTCACCAAGCACTATAAGCACATATAATGTGTCATACTCACGGCTTTCGATTTGGCTGTATGTGTGGTGAGTTTGAGAGGTGCAATCAGTCTTCCTCAGTGTTCTCTTTGTTGTCTATGTAGTCCATGCTTGAGCTAGGTGTGGTCAACAAAAAAATGGTGCCCAGTGACATTCATCATTACTTGCTGAACATTTATGGAGATCAAACAATGGATGTGAGGTGGTAGTTGTGCATTTCAGCAGTGGCAGTAGTGACAGTGGGTCACTTGCACTGGTACAGATTTTTTTGAGCATGGCACACAGGCTCTTGTTCATTACTGGTGAAAATGCATGGCTAATGGTGGAGACTGTGTTAAGAAATGGTGTTTTATAGCTGAGAGTTTGCTCAAGTAGTGTTGTTTTGCTCTTTGTATCTGTTGGAGTTTCCATGGAAATAGCGTATTTCCATAGGAAAAAAAAGCATTACTTTTGGAACGACCTACACCTTTGGTGTCTTTCAGTGCAATATATCATCAGTGAAGATATTGCACTGTACATAGAAAAAAATTTTCCCGCACACTCCCCTCTCTGTAAAGCCACAACTGTGATACACAGTTTCTCTGAAAATCTGAAGCGTAATAGCTAAGGAATGTACTTACAGGCAAACAGAACATTTCAATATCAGATAAAAGAAGACATCAGGGCAGAGCCTACTTTCTTTATAAGTTCAGAAACACATTTGAGTGAAATCCATTAGGCTGTTCCTACTTAGAATCTGAGGAAATCCTCTCTGGAGAAGTTAAGGAAATATGAGCATATTTCAGTCAGTTACTGATATCCCACTTAAACCTTATTTAAAATCTGCCTAAGGAGGCACTGATATTTCCTCTGTGAAACTCTAGTCCTGCTCTTCTCTAGGAGGAGGCTAGTTAGAAGTACTTTAATTATACTGAACAGTTTAAATGGATGTATTTCTTGATTCCTTTCAAGAAGCTTCACTGTTCTCAATACAGGAGATTGAAGTGCTATGAATTGTTGAGGAAATAGTCTTTAAATAACAATCAGTGTATTTTAGAGGATTAAGATAAAAGCATTACTAAGAGCTGTGCATCACTGCCCTTGAAATCTTTCAATGTTTTTGTTTTTGTAATAATCATTTCTGCTGGTTGGGCAATTTACAAGAATTTACAGTATGCAGAAAGAGAAGTAAGGCTCCTAAACATTTTCTCCCCTAATTCTGAAACTTGATTCGTTCAGAAGGGTCATACCACTTTTTGGTAGCGGTGAAGGTAAGAAGAGACAGTTGTTCCACAAGGGCTACCTGTGTGATTTTAGATGACATTTTTGGTGCTTAGAAGTCTCAATAACTCAAATGTAGAACTCTTGCTTTCAGCTGGGCATCAGAGGATCATTCCTTTAGTCCCAGAGTCCTGCTGTGCCATCTCATCCTTGGCTATTCTTATTCAAATATAAGAACTTTGCTTTTTCACATAAAATAAATGGTAACGCTATTTTGGCTTTCTTCCACCCCTCCAAGGCAGATTAATTTGTTAGTGTACTGTCTTTAAATTGGTGTACATTGGAAAGGGGAATAGGCTGTAGATTTTCACCTGCTTTTCAAGTATATACATTTACAGTTTCATTGTATCTTTGTGTAACAGAAAAATGGAATATAGGGAGAAAAGAAGTTGGTGGAAAATGTTTAGAATTCTGGGCCTTCTAGAGCAGACTAGGGCAGATCTAAATGTAGATGGATGCATTTATTTTTTAAAGAAATTATAGGTAAATTAAATACAATAGAAGTTATGCAGATATACAGAAACAAGCTGCATTATGAAACAGCATGTCACAAGACCACATCTGATGATAACGTAGGAAAACATGAGGTCTGGGATTTTTTTGGCAGGCAAAAAGCTGAAGGAATTCTGCCTATCTTAGAAGCATACTTGCAAGGAGCTTAAATTCCACAAGCAAGAGATAGATAGGTAGTTGTAGATATAGATTTTTACAGTGATGCTCTGCAGTCATAATGCTACAGCACTAAATTGAATTCAGACTTTCTGCATACTGGCCTTAGACACAGGATGAAAAGCAGTAGAGAAGAAGCAGAAACTGACTGGAGTCAAGTATAGAAAACAACATAGAGATCTGATTTACAAAGAGGGCAATTTTCTATTGGTGAGAAATTTTACATCTGGTAGTAATATAGTTATGAGCTTTAAATATTTACTTTTCCCTCTGAAGTAAAGGAAGAGAATTAAGTGACCAGACAAAGTGCGTAGGTAGTTTCAGTTACATTAAGTATTTTGAATCATAGACAAATCCTTCATTTTTTCTCATGTTAGTTATGCCTATATGTTTATTGAAAGTGATACTGATAATAAACTGTACTGAGTTCCAGAAGATGTTACAAGGGCATAACCCCGTTAGTCCTTGTTTTGGATACAGTTCTAAGAGTTTCTAAAGGGGCCTACTTTTTGATCAGGAATTTTCGAATCTCAGAATCTCTGAGCTCTACTTAAAGAGCATGGTTGATACATCTGTGGTAAATTTTATCATACGGCATTTTCACTTAATTAGATTGTGAGCTGTCAATGACTTCCTGAGAGTAAATTTTCTTGAGAGGAGAATTATAAAACATTAGATGAGGTAAAAGACTTGAGAATACTTGTCCAGAAGAGATTGATAAGAACATAACTAAGACAGCTGTGAGTTGTGCTTTAAAATCGTAAATGATGCCAGTAAGTGATTTTCACTTATGATTTTATGTAGTCTCAGAAATTGTCTTCTACAAAAGCTTATCTAAATTACCTTCAGTTTAGTGATCAGAACAATTATATATGAAATATTCTGGTGTGCATTACATAGGAATTTGAGGTTGAGAGCTGAATTTGCTCAGCTTTAAGAAGAGAAGACTAAGGGGATATCTTATTGCTGTCAATATCTACCTAATGTAAGAATCTAGAAAAGACAGACTCTTATCAGAGCTGTACAGGGAAAGAACAAGAGGCAACGGACTCAAGTTGGAATAAGAAATATTCTCCTTAGCTATGAGGATTTTTTTTTTCACAATGAGAATGATCTCATACTGGAACAGGTTATCTTGATAAGTTGTGTTTTCTGCTTCCTTGTGCATATTCAGAATTTGACTGAACCTCTTCTTGTTGATCCTGCTTTGAGTGGGTGATTGAAAAATGTGATCTTCTCTGGTGCCTTGCAACCCAAATTGTTCTGTGATTCTGCAGTATGTTGTATTTGCAGTTTCAAGGGAGCTGACTAACAGGTACAAATTCTGTCAAGACTCAATTTTGTAAATTATCCTCTTGTTCTAGCTTGTATCAACATTTAGGGACCAGGTGAGGTGTACAGGTTATGCTAGATGACACTTAACTCTTCTACGAGATATCAGATACCCGGATGTGATGATAATTCAGCAAAGCGTTCTCAAAACTTTTCTCAACTTTATTTCAAAATTATTGTGCTAGACTTTTAGGTTTTCTGTGGATACACATGCTTACCCTTAGGTTCCTTGGTGGTACTCCATGCATTTTCTGCTGTCACTTGGATGATGTAGTGGTCTGATTCACTCCTCTGTGCAATGCTGAAGTTTTTGATTGATGTTTAATTGAATAATAATTCTTAGCCGCTTGTCCAGTGGTAGAAGACAAACTATACAGATTCTCAAGCTGCAATAAGTTGCCATTATAATACATGCAAAAACTCCACTTCAGTATTAAGAAATCACTTAACTATAATACTGATAATTTTGTTTAATACATATTTTTAAATGAAAGCAACCTGGTACTATAATTTTTTAACATTGGAGGAACTTAAATCTAATGAAAGGGCAGATGCTGGGATACAAGCTGACAAAAAGTTTGCTAAACGATGTCGGGTATAACTCTGACAGCTGTATCTGCTTCTGTTCAGTAACGAGGAAGAATAGTTTGAGGATGTGTTAATCAGTGGTAGCATTAGGTCTAATGGCCATGAAATAGAGGAACTCAAAATTTTCAAGGTGATGACAGAAGAGAATCTCTGAGTACAGCCCTGGACTTTGGGGAGAATAAACTCAAAGTAAACTTAGTGTCAGATCCTGTTGGAGACACCTCTAAAGGTAAAATTTGCTCAGGATAGGTGGCAAATTTTAAGGACAGCATCATCCAGTCACAAGAGCAATCCATCCCAATACTTAGGAGTACAAGTAGATACATGAAGAGATTGAGTTGGCTAGGCAGGGAACTAATGGCAGATGTTCCTATGGTTAGCCGGTGGAGACAGCTGCATGTCTCTTGAAGAGAACAGCAGACTGTTCTGGCAGAGTGGAAAAGAATTGTTCAACTTCATGGAATGGTCTGATCAAACTGAAGATTTTGCAGAGAGATCTAGTCTCTGTTGTCTCCGCAACATACTATCCTATGCTATTTCTTAATTTAGTATGATATACTTCTGAACCATGAAATGGTAGACAATGTGAAAATGATTGAAATAACAGAGGTTGCATTTCTTCCAGACTTAAAAATGAGAATTTCCAATTGTTTTGAGACTTCTGGGTCTCAAGCCTTTGCAACATGCTTTGCTTAGTGTTGAAAGCTAGTTACAATCAATGCTTTTCTTTGAATGATAGGCACTACTGGTATTGCCAGTCAAGCAAGTTGTACTTCCTATTTGCCACATTAGGAAGATATGAAGTGTATGATACAAATAGTATTGGCCATCTATGTGTTTATGACACTATTCAAGCTGAATTTTTACTGCTTTGCTAAAACAATCAGGATTTGGCCCCTACTTACCCTTGGTATTAATTTTGACCTCCACACTCCCATTTAATGTGATGTAAATGATTTATTTCCATTCATCAAATTCACAAGATAGGCCTAGATCTGTGAAACAGAAATTTTAGAAAATACAGCACAGTTCATAATCTGTATTAAAAAAGAAAAGAAAAGCAGCCATGTATTAGGCCATCAAGAGTCAAAAGCATAATTTGAAATGATAAACGTATCCATTTTAAGTTACACATTACTTTGCATAGTTAATATCACTATAATTAGTCATAGTTCCTGTAATTTATTGAAAAAGATGCTCAGCCCCTCTAGTGTACTACAGTGATGAATGTTGGAAGTGCAACTTTGGAAGCAGGAATCAAGAAAATTAGTAACAGTTGGAGAATTAGCATGTAAATCAATAATATTCTTTCTCTTGCGTCCTGAAAACCAAGGGTATACATCACATGCTGCATAATGAAAGGCAGGGCAGAAGTTAGAATTGCAATCTCCACTGTACTACCAGGTCTGATTTTACTGCAAGAAATGTTTAAAATTATTTCAAACGTTAGAGTAAATCTCTAGTAAATATTTGAACTATGTATAACTAGTCACAAATAAATTAAGCTGATTTTATGCATTCTCTCTAATTAGAAGGGCACAGCATTTGTTGAAACGTGATTAGTATTATTCATTAAGCGAAAAATTCTCATTTGTATCTTATTATCACTATTCTGCATAAACCAACACAATTTGTCATGAACTCCCTCATTTGCTGTATCCTGAAAAAGCAGATTATGCTTATTTTTCATTTGGACAGTGGAAAATCAAGCCAGGTGTTTGGCAGCACCAGAGTGTTCAGGTGTAACTGTGCCAGTGATGGTACATTACTAGCAGCGTGGATGAAGAATGAGGCATGGAGAAGCTTGGGACTGAGGTGCCTTGAGGCCCATCCCTTTAGAGTGGTCCTGCTGATGAGACAGGTGGTGGTGTACAGGGCTAAAAAAAGAAAAAGGAAACTTTTTTGTAAAGTCAGCCTTCCACCTTCAAGCGGAAACAAGAAGGGCTTTCACAAGCTGCTGGCACACTGAAATAACTGGACACGTTTGTGACCCAAGTATTGATACTTTTGTCTTAAAGTTTCCTAAAACTGAGAAATGCCAGTTGGTGAACAGAGGTCTCTGACATGTCTGAGTGGAATCGGTATGATGCTGCAGGGGCAGTGCACTGTACATAAATATTTATACATGACCTTGATTGTAGGATGTTATTCAGGATAATTAATTCACTGCATGCATATTCTTCTACTTCTTTCCTCTCATTTCTTTTCAGTCTTTGAAGAACATCTCTTTAAATATCCCATATTTAATTCTACCCTCATTCACATACATGTAAACCATTAGTAATACTCCTGAGGTCAGTGGTGCTGAGTGTGTTGGAACAGAGAAGCAGACTTTCTATATATGCTCAGTAGTGCTTAGATTTTAAAACAATGTGAGCTCTATATTCCAGATACAGAAGTACACGGACAGGTTGCCCAAAAGCTGAGTTCTGCTAGATGATGTGTGTCTCTTCTTTAGTGTCTTTAAACCGGGATTACAGGGATAATGATATTCAATGGACAACAACATCTGTAGCAGTGAAATTGATGTGAAGTGTTAAGCACTGTTATTGAACATTGGATAGTAGGTAATAATAAATGAATCATCTAGTCCTTTAGGGTTTCCTACTGCATTTTTTCTCAGGTCTTTCTGGTTTGAAGGCAGTAATGCAAGTCTTGCAGTGCCTCAGGTAAATATCTGGTTGTGGTCAAGATCACTTTGGCTACATGGGAAGCCAGAGTCTAACTTCTCTGGTGAAATAATTATTTTAATCTATGTGATGACAAGTGCCCCAGTCATTTCTAGACAGCATAGTACTCCTCTGAGTCTACCATGAGAAGTGATGCACTTTTACATTCTCTACATTTCCCTTTTTTGCCTTTGGAGTTGCTACTTCTTTTGTAACAAACTGGTCTCTTTCAGAATATTCATACTGATTCTGGTGTCTGGTTGTATTTTTGGAGCAAGGAAACAGTGGGACAACCCTGTCTATGTTATGGTATAGAAATGAGTTGCCACTATTGCAAGAGACATGACAGCAAATATTCATCCCGCAGTCAAAGGAAAGGAAAAGTGCCATTTCCTACATAACCCAAAATGGCAATGAAAAAAAACAAACATGCAGAGCAATATTGAAAAGGAAGGACCTTGCATATGTTCATGCTAAAATGATGAAAGCATGACTACAAATATAAACTTCATATCTTGCCACATAACAATTCATTGTTACACCTCTTTGCCATTGCTCAACTATATCTTGTCTGTGAGATACTATGACTATTTTATTTCATTTCACTGAAAATGTGCTTGTGAATTACAGATCCAGACTATGAATAACCTAAATAGCTAGTAAAAGAAACAATTACAATTTCTTTCTTTCTAACATGCAATTTTAATTTTCATAACTCTAAAAAAACATATTCCTCACAATGCAGGCCTGCCAGGAGGCCTGAAATCTGCAGGCTATGCCTCTCAGACTGTTTCCCAATGACTCATTTTTAATTTTAAAGAAGCATTATCTCTAGCTAGTAAATTAACAACAGCCTATAGTGCACACACACTGTCATCCATCTGCTTAAGGCTCTTGTCATTTGACACCAGTCTTGTATCTATAGACTTCATCTGGTATTCAAAAGCTATCAACCCTGCCTCCAAGATAGCCCACCTTCTGGCTCCGGGCTAGAGGAGTGACTCTCCATTTCCAATTCTAATGAACACATAGCTAGCAGCGGTTTTTCCATTAAGATTCTTAGAAAACAGACAATGCTGGAATGACTTGGATCCAGAACTGCATGGAAAGTGTTTGTAAAAGAGACGGAACTACTTGAAGAGTGCTCCTTCGGCAGCCTCACTTCTGTTTTTGCACTTCTTCCATCAAGCAGTATGCTCAGCATTCCCTCCTATTGTTGTGTGCTACATGGCAGTGCTTATACTGCTGTATTCTGAAGAGTGGAACAAAATAACAGATTAAATTCTTAATATTATCTTTCAAATTAAGCACACCATCGTTAACAAGTTTTGAAAAATAGAAGCAATATCAAAAATCTCATAACTAGTATGAAAAAAATTAGAGAAAGCCACGACATGGTTGGAGAGGAGCAACTATTTCACAGTTGCTAAATTTTGTGTAATTTCACATTTGGCTGCGAATGAGGTAATTGTATCCTTGCAAATAATTTCTGTGTAATCCGATGTGCGCTGTAAAGAGGTGGTGAGGATTTAATAGGGAACAGTGTCTCCTTGACAAACTTCAGTCATCAAAGAATACAAATACAACATATTCCAAGCAGCAAAGGCTTCATCAAGGTTAAAGAACTGATTTCAGGAGTAATTGAAGAACTGACACTTGTTTTCTGGACCTCAAGGGTTGTAATTTTATTAGATCTTCCTTTCCCGCTTCTAATAGATTTGTTTATCGTGACATAACTAAGAAGAGTTGACACAAGTTGCACGAAATTGCAGTACGAGTAGGTGACATCAGCATTTAAAAATCAAGGAAGGAAGGGAAAATAGAAAATTTTCTTTCTATTTTCCTCAGCATTTAAGCTTGAATAATTTTTTTTTTTTTTTCCTGAGAATCTGTGCTTTATTTCTGCATACTTTACAAAACATATGTTTTATTCATGTCTCTTGTATCCTTCCACTATGGATGTGATGTCATGGTACTTGAAATAAAGGAGAGGTTCAAAGGAGATGTGAGTGACAGTATGAATTGCTGACTTTTTATTCAGGTGCGGAGATAGAGAGGAGATCATGAGTACCAGCTTAACACAAATGTCATTATGCTTCAACATGTGAGACACTGAGCATGATATACACATATACTCAGTAGAGACTGAGAGAAAAACAAGAGATTTAATATAATCAGACAGTTCTCAACCCTGACTTGTCAACGATGAAAAAACAGTATAGTTAAATGTCTGTGAACTCCTGGTGGGGACTTGCATCTTGTTTTGTGAATTTCAGGCCTCGCATTGGTATCAGTCATTTTTTTGTTCACTGTGTTATCTCTGAGAGAATGAGTCCATCACAGGTGTTTGTGAGACTTTTAAACTTCCTTTAAAACAGAAAGTCAGTTCATTTTGTGAGATACTGTAATAGTTTACCAAAGGGCTGCCCTGAAAGTGTTGCCTCCTGTTTTATGATGTTGACATACAACATGCCATGGTGGGATGGCAGTAGAGGTTGAACCTTCCCACTAATATCCCATTATGTTTTGTTGCCATGTGACAGGTGGCAGCAGAGGGGCAGTCTGACAGAATGGCTCCTGACATGAAAGTGCAGATATAGCAAAGGGCTATCAGTGAATTCCTCCATGAGGAAAAAATGGTACGCACTGATATTCCTCAACACTTGTTGATTGTTAATGAAGACTAAACAGTGAATGTGAGTGTGGTGAAGTGATGGGTGCTGCTTTTCAGCAGTGGTGACAATGTGAAAGACAAATCACATTTGGGATGACTATGCAGGTTTTTATGAGCATGGCATGCAGGCTCTTGTTCATAGCTGGCAAAAATGCATAACAGATGGTGGTGACTGTTTTGCTACTACCCAGAGCAACCTATGTATATTATCTAATAATGCTGTTAGCTGTATGAGTAACTTTCATGTAATTTGAATGAAGAATACAAGCAGTATCTTCAAAATGGTTGGGCAATTTTTTTACGTACCCACCAAATATCAAACTACCTAGAATTAATAAATCTTTGAGATTATTTTTTCCATTTGTTGTTGCTCTCCTAAACAAAAGACCTTTTGATTTGATATAACTTTGGTAGTGTTATATCAAGTGCTTGATAGTGAGTTAATTTAAAAAAAGCCCCTTACACTCAAGTCTTTGCAATATGTGACAGCAGCATCATGTTAGAAGAGAAATGGCTGTTGGTTTCTACTTTTTGAGAATAAAATTTGTGTGTAAATAATTTAATATAAAGTGTTTAATTTACTACAAATTATACAGTATTTAAAACATTATTAATGAAGAAAATCAGTCATGATTTCATATTTACGCATTTTCAACTGGCAAAATCGACCCTTCATGAAATGTGACTCTCTACAAACATTTGCTTACTTTCTTACCTTTAGGCATCTTATTAATTTTTCTGAAATCAATGGGACAAATTCTGTGATGATACTTTAGCAAACATAACTGTCTAGAGGTTTAGAGGTCAAACAGAGACTTAAACTTCTATTGGAAAGCATACTAAGAAATTACAATAGGGTGCCAAAGAGACAATGGGACTGCTGTGTGCTCTCCAATACTTTCTTGACAAATGCATTTATGAATTTGCCAGACTTGGCTTTCAGTTCTGGAGGTTTAATAGTTTTCCAGTACTGTTCTCTAGGTAAGCAAGCAGGTGTTTATATCTTGGTTTTACAAATGTGGCGAGTGAATAACTTGAGGAAGCTGGCTCTGGAACTTGTTACTGGAAGGAAGGGTAGAACTGAACAACTCCTGGTTCCTGATTCTGCATTCAGTACATTGCATTTTATCTTTTTTTTTTTCAGATACATAACTGTCATGAGATTCACTCAGATTTGGACAATAAATTCCTTAATGTCTCTAGACTGTTAACCTCTTCTCTAAGAAATGAATGTTTCCTGTGTAGAATTGTATGTTTGGATTCATGTAAATAAAAAATTCAGATGTCTATCCATGGTTTATCAAGCTATTTTCAGACTTTCCATGTCAAAAATTAAAAAAATTTTTTTTTGATTAAGTTTCAAATGCTGCAGTCCTAGGATGCATTGCATTGATTCAACCAGTTTCTACCTGAAACCATAGTCTAATTTTGAGAAAATTTTTGTCCTTCCTTACTTTATTTAGGATTTTTTGTTGTCCAATATTATACCATCATCTCTAATAATGTCAGTAGTCTGAAATAATGTATTTGAGCGAGGAAAGAAAGCTTAGAAAAAACTTTTTGAAAGAATAGCTGACTGCAATTTCTATGATGTTCAGGACAATATATCTGTATTTTTATCAGCTGGCTGCTAATGTAAAAAACACGTCATTGTATGATTAATGAAAATTGCCGTTTTTAGAGTTCTAGTAATGTACGTGTTTTTGGTAGCTATTGGAGTATGCTATTAGCGCATCAGTGACATTGGTCACTTAACATCTGACTATTTGCTGTATTCTACAGAACTCAGATTAAAGAAATATACTGTTTTTCAGTGATGGTGCATTGATAGTATGAAATTAAATGAGCATGATTTAACTTTCAACATCATGCTACAGTTCCAATTAACCATTAGGTTGTCATTTACATAAACCTAAATGTTTTGATAGGAACAACCAATTGCTCTAGCTAGAAAAAAAATCAGGCTTTATACAGATCAGTTTAGTAAGCATGAGTTCTTTATGGAAGTTGCTTCAGACCTCTTGGGACAAATTGCAATTTGATTGACTGCTAATAAGTGAGGTCATACTCTTATCTTTTTAATTTGTTTATTTTTAATTTGTGGGTGAACACTGTGCTCATTAAAGTGAAGAACTCCTCAGTAGTTTTAGCTAAGCACTACCATATTCTATGTAATGAACTATGTACACTTGAATCCTTTTCAGTAGTTCATCTAATTTTCCTTTGAATTACGTGGAGGGCTTCATTATTTAACTAGTTTTTCCAATTTGTCTATTTATAATTCTAGTACAAATCTTCATTTGATTACCCTTGTGCAGTAGATGTTTGTCTTCTCACACTCCCCATATGGAAGTGAGGTGTTGGACTTTTCTTTCTGTTTTGCTTTGTTTTGATAGGTAAGAGAAATAATTGATTGGGCAGCTGAATTAAAAATCTTCCCTACATTTTGGTACTTGTAATGAGTACAGTGAATTTGAATTACTGTGAATCTTTACAAGTTTATGTTGTTTTGTGATCATATCTGAGAGCAAAGAATACATTTTATGATCTTAGTTTTAGAAAAATAAGTCACTCTTTTCTTTCTTTCGTGTTATTTGTTAGTAATGATGTGGCCCTTGCTTTTCTTCCCTAAGGTTTGTTGGATTAATTATTGAATATATTAAAGTACTGAGAAATTCTATTCTGGCAGCAAATAGGCACCAGTGACTTAATGCTTTGCAGTGTCAGATCTCTGAGGCTTGAGACAGTTGAAATATCCAGATTTTGTCTGTAAATGTTTTCTCATTTGAAAATGTAAACTTCCAGAGTTAAAGCTGCCATTACTACAGTGTTGCTGGTGTTGCTCCTATGTCAGAAGATAATTGCTGGACTCATTCCTGACATGTAACATTTCTTTCTTTTAGAGAGATGGACAATAAGCACAGAGAGCTCACCACTGAACTACTGCAATCAAGTAAGTTTTCTTCTTGTCTTCACTGACATTAATGTATTTTTCAAAATGTACAAGGAATTAATGGAGAAAGCATTTGTGTAGTCCACTGTACTAGAAAAATTTATTATGCCTTGTAATGAGTTTGTTCCTATACTTGACATGGTGTGTTTCATAAGCAGTTTGATTTTTGATCACCTTTTAGGTTTTTTGGATGACCTATGCATAGATGTTGTTTTTATTTTGACTGACTAAGATGTATTCTTAAGTCATTTCCTGCTTTGTCACCCTAGCCTAGAGGACTTTTCATAAACACTATGAACCACCTAAGACTCACATAGTAAATGTATTTCTCGGGTAAAGACTAAGATATATTTTGTGGGGCTTGTTGTATCCTATTTCTACCTAGATGGAGAGCTCATGGTGTGAACCCATAACAAACTAAAAATAATTGCAATGTTTTGTGACCCAGGGGTTATTTCTTCACTGGTCATCTGCTCATTTCCTACCTTTCTGTCATAGTATTTTGACTGTCAGCTTCACCCTCTATCATTCTTCCTCTGTAATGAAGTTGCTTCCCTTTAGTGAAATTGCCACAGTTTTCATACACTGTGCAGCAGCTATGTTCAGAGCTTGGTGGACTGCCAGCTCCACTGACTGGGCGGAGATGTGGGAAACTTGAAGAAGTGCAATCCTTTTCAAGCCTCTCAGTCCCTACAGATTGTACTTTCTTTACAATTCTGAGAGCAGCTACACCTGCTTTGGCTGCAAGGATGGCAGGTAAATCTGAAAAATTATAACCAACTTTTCCCTGCCATGAGTTTGTCTAACTACATAATAACAGTTTCTTTTCTAACCTCCAATGAGAAAGAAATATAAACAAAAAACGTTTTGCTTTAGAAAACTATTGCATTAGAGAAAATCAAATGGCTGTCAAATGGACTTTCATTACTTATTTATAATGACACATAAAATAACGAAGAACACAGCAGAAAACTTGAAATTCTTTGACAGACATTTTGCACTGCATATATTGTTGACTTCAGGCAAAATATTCACTTGCTCAAATCAGCTCATTTTGTAGTTTCCTCGTCATACATCTTAATGTCAGCAACATCTGCAATGGAATT
Organism: Odontophorus gujanensis; assembly: GCA_013399175.1. Taxonomy (NCBI): domain Eukaryota; kingdom Metazoa; phylum Chordata; class Aves; order Galliformes; family Odontophoridae; genus Odontophorus; species Odontophorus gujanensis. The sequence goes on from VXAB01006411.1 coordinate 330,887, forward strand.
ATAATGCGGATCAGTGAAGATTATCACCAGTTAATAAAGAGTCAAAAACATGTTTTAGGTAGTGTAGTCTCTTCAGTTCATTTCTGTGAATGATCTACCCACATATTTTTGGTAGCAAAATACATCAAACACAAAAGCTATGTACAAGATGAGATGTGAGGTTTATTTATTTATTTTTGGCACGGCATTTGCATGTCCAAGATCAAATCCAGCAGCTTGGTCTTCTCTTCTGATCTTAGCTCCAAATATTCATTTTTAGTTGACAAAATCATTTGAGCTCTCATTTTGACATAAAACTCACAGGGGAAGTGCTCTTAACTTTATGTACACCTCCATAATCAGAAGGGAAAATATTAAATTAATGAATTCAGAGGTTCATTCCTTAAACACTGATGCTCAGAGTGAATGGAGATCAGGGGGGAATCTTTCATCTTAACAGTGTCATTTTAAGTCATAGCGAAAAAAGATCAAAGTTTTGATAATTTCAAGTGCAAGGTTTTGGGCCTGCTGCTGACTCATTAAGTGTGAGCTGGAGTTTTCAAAACTATCCTGAGGATGTCCGGAGTTCACAACAGATGAAAAGGGAATCGTATTCCCCAGTCCCAGAGGCAATTTTGAAAATATAATTCTAGTTATTAGTGGATGTTATTAACCTTACAAAACATACAAAAGTTCTGCCTTATTTTTGTTATCAGAAGAAATACTTTTTCTGAGAGCACTGTTTCTGGGGATTTGACTGATTTATCCCCGATTGATTGCATATTAGATGGTGACACTTTCCATTTTATAAGAAATGCCATAAGGTTCTAAATGCAGAGATTCAGAAAGGACTCTAAGGGTGAACAAATAACTGCCCCAGACCTAAAGACCTACAGGATGCAAACTGGATAAATTAAACATTGCTACAAATTGACTAGTACTTGGAGTAGGATGGTGTGTGTTAGTCCCTGCAAGTGTCCCTCACAAGGCTGCTGGTTTTGTTTAGTTTTAAATAACAGGGCAGCACTTGCTGTCAGAGCAGCAGTCACTGAGGACAATAGAAATAGACCTAGCAGCTTAACATTTATCTGTAGCCAGCTTTGCTTTCCCAGTTCTTGTGAGCCCTTGAAGTGCCCTCACAGTAAGCACAAATGTTGCAGGTGAATATTGCAGCATCAAACAACCCACTGGTTTCATGGAAATGCTTTTAGGATCAGAGTTTTTTTTGTAGTAAAGTCTATGTTGTGGCCCAAACTACCTAGTAATGAAAGTCTTAGAACTGTGTGACTTTCCCCTGGTTTCCACAGAGATGTGCTCTCCCACCTGCGACCAGGAGCACTCAGAACTGGCTGAGGTTAATGTAGAAGTGTTACGTGCACAGCAAACCTGCCCATATCTGTAGCGGCGGTGGATGGCTGCAAGTGCAGTATTTCTTCTTCTTATTATTAATTACAATTTTTAATTAATACACTAATTAATGCTAAGCTGCTGCATCTTCACTGGCATCTATTTATGTTTACTGTTACCTATATTTCAACAAATGATAAATTTGTTCTATTTGTTCTGCTAGCACAAAGTCACTGTGATTATGGGGACCTAAAAGGTCTACGTGCCGCTGTAGTGTAACTCGCTCTCCCATACAGCATTAGGGGCTACAGATGTGTGTGCTCTTCAGTATTATAACATTTTACTGATTTAAAGGGCATTTTAAAATGTTCCCTGCACCATAGAAAAGGAAATGATCCATCAGAACCCGTATTTGTATTGTTGGCAAGTTGATTTCTTCCAGGACACAAAGTGTTTGGAACTCAGAGAACTTTCTGCTGGCCCTGAGTCTGAACATTTAATAACACTCAGAAGACAGAAGCAGCATTATATAAGCACTGAAAAATTGAAGAAAATGCACTTAGGTTAAAAAAAAAAAATAAACAAGATTGTGAGGGTTTTTGCATACACTATACTTAGCCCTTTCAGAGATGAAAATAAGTAGATTTCGGAGGTTCTGAATGCAAATCTCGGTGCTAATCATTTGAATTTCCAAAATAAATAAAAATTATCCCCAAACAAAGCCCTGCTTGAAGCACTGAACATGCCAGTGGCAAGTTCTGCTTCAGACTCCAAGAGATAAAGAACATTAGTGCATATCGGTTAGTCTAATTTATTCAGTGTCATTGCCATATCACAACCTTCTGTTTGATTTTCTTATAAACTAATAATTTCCTGAATGAGCTAATACAGCCACCACCACTAGTACCTCTGCCTTGTAGAAGTTTTTTATTGTTGTGTATGCAACTAAATTGAAATATCTTTCACTTGAAATATTGACTTTAATATCTCATTTGAAAAATTCATGAAGCCTTTGATGTTAAATCCATACTCAATTTAGCCAAATGCCATTAGAATATGCAATATGCCTGAATACAGAAAGCATTATTGTCTGTGTTTCTGCAGAAGAATTACATTTTATGACTGTAACGTCAGGATCTTTCTTGGATTTGTGCATGAAGAAAAGAAAGGGAAAAGCAGCACATTAGGAGTAAAATGAAAAGTGATATTGATTAGGCACTCATTTACCCTATCTTTCCTTCAGTCCCTAAATGCATGGAAATAAGGGTTGTGCCACTGCAAGTAACAATGCTCCGTAATGAATGGAACAATCTTTAGAAAATTAGTGTAAACATGTATGATAGTGCACAGATGTTGCTCCTAGTAACTGTCGCACATTTATTTTACATCTTCATTTACATACATCTCTTTATTTCCTAATAGTATCATAATAGAAACATGAGAATAGTTAATGATTTCATAAAACGTGCAATGTAAAGACTGATGGAGAGTTAGAACATTAATTGGAACCTATAGCTACAGTACTTCAGAATTACTTCTTTGAAAATGACTCATGATAAAAATACCCCTCCTTTATAGAGAAAGACAAAGATAGGTAAAAAAAAAAAAAAAAAGTAGGCTTTCAGCAAATTAATTTTTTTTCCAGTAAAACAGAGACTGGCAAATGTTGCAAAATCTCCTGAGTGCTAACAGAATGGTATTTGCCTTTAGTAATTTATGGGCACTTTTCTCTCAGCTATTGATCACATTTAAATAAAGTAAACTGCATTAACATTTTAGGCAATAATGGCTCCAGAAAAGGTCTGATTTTTATCACTACGAAAACTGATGTCATGATACTTGGTTTGTTAACACAGGAGGGAGTGTGGTGGTAGTTCTCAGAGCGAGCGTGTCTGTCTGCTGTGCACTGATGGAAGAGCACTGAGTGAGCTGAAGCTAGAGCAATGCTTGGAGCTTGGTTTCTTGTCTGAAAACATTAAGTCTATGTTGGTAGGACTAGTGAGTAGGCTGCTGTGTAGCAGCACAACGAAGTGTCCAGAGGACCTCGGAATGTGAGGATTATGACCGTGGTAAAACGAAGCAGAAGGGAGGCAGGGAGAGCTGCTCTCTGCCACCATCTCCTGGCCAGTCCCTGGGACCGAAACCTCTGCAGGCTTCGGTCTCCTGTTGCCTCTCCGAGAGGACGAGCACAACCATTTCAAGAAAGCTTGCACTTGAAAAATAAAATACTTTCTTAAAATTTCCAAAGAATGAATGGGTTTCATGCAGATGTCTATTAAAGCAGACAATGCAAATTGCCAGACTAAGGGAACTGAAAGCTCTGGATGAATCCAGAACACTTCTGCTGTGATCTTTTCTTCTCCAAGGGCAAGTGTTGTTTTGTCAGCGATTAGGGTTCTTATGTGGTCCAATAGTTATGAAATTCTGCTTGAATACGTGTGTTGTGCATGATGATGATTAGACTAGAATTCCTGCAGAGTATTTATATATTTTGTTAGGAAACAACTACATCTCATAGACATTAGTGCTCTCTACAGCTACCCGAAAGGAGGTTATAGTCAGGTGGGACTCAGCCTCTTCTCCCATGTAACTAGTGATGGGACTAGAGGGAATGGCCTCAGTTCCACCAAAGGAAATTCAGGTGGGTGTTAGGAAATACTACTTCTCTGAAAGAGTCACGGAATGGGCTGCACAGGGAAGTGGTTGAGTCACCAATCCAAGAGGTGTTCAACAAGTGTTTAGATGTTGTAATGAGGAACATGTTTAGTGGGAAATATTGGTGATAGGTGTGCAGTTGGACAGGGTGACCTTGGAGGGGATTCTTCGGAGGTTCTTGTTATCTACTAGCAGAGTAGATTTATATCTGATTCCTCCATAATTAATTGTGACAACAATGAGCACATTAACTTAATTTTCAAAATGTGTACAAACTGGACTCACTGCCCCTCTGATTCTTTGCATTGTTTTGTTTCTCTTGTACTTTCATCTCTGCAGAACTATAGAATTATATCATGATTTGTTCTTAAATGAGGTTAATACATAGATTTTAAAAAGTGAGCTCCTACATATTCATTAACAGTTGATTGGGTTTTTTGTTTGTTTGCTTGTTTCATAAGCAGTAGAATCATGTATATTATGAATACAAGTAAAGATTAAGTATACTCACATACTGGAAGAAATTCTATGATTTGTAGACTATGTAAATGACATGATCTATGTAGAAGGTAATATGTTTTCTTATGTCTTAAATAAGTGACCAAACATTTTCTGGATGACTTGTACCCCAGTGGTGTACAGGTTTTTCTTCTTCAACAGAAGAAAATAACTTCTGAAAAATTGTACCTTAAAAGGACTTTTTACTTCATGGAAAATAATATAAAACTGACAGAAGTATATATTAGGTTTCAGTATATAGTTTACACATTCCACTGAATGTGATACTGGTGAATAAAACTTATTAGGGAAATCCATTTGCCGTGCCTGAAGGCTTCACTGTGAAGTTTTACAGATCTCATTTTTCAGATCTGAAGTTTATTTTGGAAGTTTTGCAGTATGCTGACTATTGACGATCTGTGGGAAAGAATGCTAAAGTTTTTTCAAAAAGAAGTAAACTTTCAACTGGTATTTTGAAATGTTGCATAAATCAGCTAATGGTGACATGCCTCTGCATGTCAAACATGAGAACGCACACTCCTTAAAACAAATTGAATCTTTCATTTGGATCGCTTATTCAGTGGTCTTGTATTTTTGACTTACAGTTTCAACCAAGTAAGATGAGGTGGCCTGTTCAACCCACGTTATTAAAGAAATTGGTTCACCTATTTGATTTCATGTCATTATAGTTCCAGCCATTCATTTATTCGATAAACTGTTCGGTATGTTCTGAGAAATAATGAATATTGATTAAAAAATTGATCACTTATTAAGAAACAGTCTAGGGGAAATTGTTTATCCAATCAATATTATTTTTTGATTTGTTATTTCTATTTTCCAATGTAATCTACCCCTCCCCTAGGCTCCCAAACTGCCAAGCGAATCAGGAGGAAGGGCAGATGATGGCCACAACTTTGCAAAGAACACAAAACCTAATGCTTTTGTTTTATATNTGCTCCAGCACAGCCCCCCTGGGCACTTTACTAGTGGGCCCTGTTTTATCCCCTTCCCCCGTCACAGTTAGTTTAAAGCTCTCTCAATGAGTCCAGCTAGCTCCTGTGCTAGGATTCGTTTCCCCCTTTGAGACATATGATGGTACTTGAAACTGACTATAGTAAAGGAGACAATAATTGAAAAAGCTGAATACTTTACCTCATGCACCTTTGGCTATAGGACTGAAATTTCCACCTTTAATAGGATTTATTATTCTTCCTGCTTTCTAATCAAATCAACTCTGATGCTGTCAAAACACAATAGTTACAAAAGTATTATGGGTTTCATCTAAGCTGCCAGAAATTCTAAGTATGGCATCTGAATGCAGAAGGCAATGAATGATGTGCACAAGTGCTCTGAAGCATATACTCATTCTTTTAAAATGAGATCTAGGCCATGAACAGACTCACTGAGTGTCACCTTGTATATGAACACACCACCCATCTGATCTAAGTTTTATCTGTTCACAGTAATTCTAGGTTTGTTGTTCATTACACTGATAAATAAGGATCCTTGACTCTCACAGGCAATAGATAAATACTTCTCCATTCTCAGTGACTTACTCTCTTTGGGATTTTGCTATATAACTTGGAAAATTTTGTGTTTCTTCTGCCTTTGAATTTGCACAGAGGTATGGATTTTCCCCCTCTGATAATGAAAATGGGACTGAATGCAGTTCCCCTTTTATTAAAAGGTGTACTAATATCTTCACATCTATTAACTGTGCTTTGCACATTGAATATACTCCCATACCTAAATTCATGTCACAGTGTTATTTTTCAGGAAATACAGAGATACATATCTGTAAAGCATTTGAGGGATACCTTAGGGATGTTAAGCCTTGTTTCTGGACATCTCTTTAGGGCACCCACAATACTATAACCAATAAACTAAATGTATATGCATCTGTATGTTCTTTCACGGGGAAGGACAAGGAAACACTCTGCAAATACAACCAGTTACTATGTCTGTGGGCTTTGAGCTCATAAATAAAATCTCATTCTCTGTGTAGCTGAAAGGTTAGATTGCTTCAGCAAGAACAGGATAGGCAGTGAGAGGTCAGGGCTACGTGCTCTGGGAACTGCAAGGGAGGGAGGGCATCTTGTACAGGATACCTTACAAAAGGAGGATCCTTTCACTAAGGATAGAGCAAGAAGTACTTCTTCAATGAGTAGCAGAAGAGATTTGTATTATGTTTAAGGGAAAGAAGCAGTCCATCAGAGAATAATGCTAATTGGGGGATGGGAGCAGCTGTTTAAGGAGGCTATGTAATTGTCATAATTTATGTGAAACAGTTATGCAGAGATTTACAGATTATCACTTGTTAATAATAGACAAGGCTTAGGAGTACAGAGCTGCACTGATTGACCTACTGAGCTTCTTTTCCTCCCTTCTGTGCTACAATTATTTTGTTGGTTGAACTGCTCATTGCTTCTTCTAGGTTGTATCTGAGTAAGAAATGGTTAAATAATTTGGAGAATATAAGTTACTATTACCTACCATAATTTCATTCATTTTATTTCTTTCCCGATATTTCAGGCCAGATGTACGTGTCATTGAAAGAACAGACATAAGTGTCTGATACAGTTCAGTATAGAAGTTTGGCTCAGGTGTTTCTGTGGGCTTATCCATAAGACTAAGAGTTGTTGTGTCCAAACTCCCAGCCATTTATTCCTGAAACTTTAGATGTGATCACTATAGTAAAAGCTAATCAATATTGATTCTACCTGAACTTTCATTTGATACCATCCAAGAATAATCAGCAAACATTTAGGGAGACTTAACCAATACCTAATTGGTTCATTCAAAAGAAAAATTAACAGCATTTAGTTAATACATGGAAAGAGACCACAGGTGTGCTGCTTATAACATCACAGTTCCACAAACAGACGTTTTTATAGATCGCTGTGACAAAGACTTGAGAACAGAAGTGCTCTAACCTTTTTCCAAGTTTGCAAAAGATTTTCATTGAGTTGGAGCAACAGTAAGCACTATTTAGTTTAAGACAAAGCCTGAACACTGTTTATTTGCCAGTTTAAGGTTTGGTAAATTGAACAACCTTATACTGCCACAAAACAATGTATCAGCTGGGAGAACTGTGTCCTCTGTGCATAAAAGTAATGATGATTAATTTTCTAGGGTGTCTGTCATGTGGCAAACTCTACCTGTGTGTTCGTTCTTCTATCTCATGGCTATCCGGATACTTCTGGAAGTGTTTTTTCCTCCAGGGTTCCTGGTTATATTGCAAAGTAGTCCTGTTGCAGCCATTTCTGAATATAAGTGGGGCCTGTTGTATTTACAGCATCAGGCTTGAAGTGTAGACCAGTTAATTGACGTTAATTTTGAGTAATTTTAAGAAGTTATGTGTGTTAACATCTTCACAAAAATTTGTTGGTAAGCTGGTAAGAAAGTGTGTTTGCTCTTCATGTAAAACCTTCATTCATCAGGGCTGAGATCCGTGTTTGTTAGTCTCTGTAGTGAGTCTAGACTCCTTGATGTGTGATATAAGCAGCTACCATTGTGAATTGTTCTACTTTATCAAGTTTTCTATGTTATTCTAATCTCTCCGTGAATGGAATTGCAACATTTTACATGATAACAAAGACAAACATCAAGCTGTCCAGAAGTTAAAGTGCCATATAGTTCTTCTTTAGAAATTCTTGGTGAGATGGGCAAAACCTCCAGAAAAATACCTCCTGAATCTCCAATTATCCCTGATGGCATATTTCAATTTATATATATTTATATTAGATTTCTTTTTGACACATATTTCTGTCAGAACAAAAGCAAACAAACAAACAAACAAAAAAACAACAGAAGACCCAACCTCAGATTTTATTAAATTGCCATTAAGTCAGAACCTGACTTTCACAGTAGTCCTAATTTAAATTAGTCCTCAGAATGTTGTTTTCCTCACTAGAATCCTTGAAATTAAAACAAAGCATTCTGTACTAGGATCATTATGTTAAAATGGCTAGTTACGATTGTTTTAAGCCAAATGGCTAAAACCAGCTTTATTTCCATGCTTACATTAAACACAGCAGCAGTATGCATGCTATAATTGTGGCAACACTTTTTAGAATGTTCCTCATGTGTAAAGAATGGAAAAAAATCATATTACCATGTTATTCAACATGAAAAACTATTAGAGCCTCCAATTCAAATACATCTTTTTGAAACTATTGAATTAACAGAGATAGATTAAAATACAAATACACTTGTTAAGTAATATTTTATTTTCAAAACCCATTTTCTCTATATATTATTTGTACAATCAGTATGTTTGACCAAGACAATTGATACGTTGTCCTCAATAGGGTAAATATCCACTGTGATTGCTTCTTTAATTGGCGGAACAACCTCTTTGCTTTCCTAGAAAGCAGTAAGTCACTGTTTAAGAAAAGATGACCATTGCTGTTTCTCCAGGTACACTGCTGCGTGCAGAAGATGAGCCTGTCCTTTCTGCTTCACTGTAAAAAACAAACCTTATCCTTTGTCCGTTCAGTAAGTCACTGTAAGGGCAGAGCGTTAAGGCACCCACTCCCTCTGCTAGGAAAGAGGCAGCCAGGATTGCACAGAGCTGCAGGCGGTGCATTCTCTCGAGTTCATGGCTGAGTATCTTGATAACAAGATAGAAATATTGCATGGTGTTAAAAATACCAGAGATCAATTTAAAAGGAAGGAAAGTGTAGTATTTATTCACATTTTCAGGCACAAAACTGAGTATGTTCACAACGCAGTTTGGGGGCTTAATAAGCCCAATTCCCAATGAATTGGTTCTTGACAGTTATGAATGGTAGAGTAGCTGCATTAAAGCAATGAGGGAGCTAACAGCAGGTTTGAAACTGGGTTTGAATAAATCATCAACCAAACACATAACAGCATTGTAACAGTAGGCCAGAACCTCTACAGCCATGTGATTGCTAGTTGCCAGGAGACCATGGATCTTGGGCATTCTGAAAATACTGAAATAATTTTAGCTCTCCTAAATTTATAGAACCTTTGGAAACACATTTAAATTTAATACATTTAAATCTATTAAAGTATAACTACTTCATCAGATTGCATGTAAAACTTTTAAATGAAATACAACTTTTAACTAGTACAGTTTACTTTGCACGTTGGTCTGTGCTTTCTTCTATATAATTTATAATGCGTTTAGGAAGAATATTTGTAAAATGCAGTTTGGTCTTTAAAATCTTTGCTGCAGTGATTCAATGCCTCTAATGAACACATACACTAATGCTGTGTTAAGAGTCGGCCTTGCTTTCCTTTTATGCAAATGGGTATCTTTATGCTTTAAAGTAGTCCATGGGAGGTCAAATACACCGATTTCATGTTTAAATTTAATCCCATTAATGAACCTTTAGAAGCTAAGATCTAATACTCTGTTTGCAATTATCTTACCCGTGAAAACATTTGTTAGATTACGTCAGTGTTAGAAGCGTTACATCAAATCCATTCTTTCTGTTCCTTTCTTTTAAGAGACATTTTGCCAAATGTTCATGAGTTCATGCTATCCACATATGCAGTGTGTAATTGATAGGCTTGAATTATAGGAGAGGTCTGTTTTCCTATCTTTTAGGTGACATTTTAAACTTAATTGAATTGAATTAAATAGGTAGATGTTTATTTGTCTGATTTGTGGCCCCAGAGATGAAGTTCAAGTCAGACTGACTCCCCATAGGCTGCTCATCTGGCTCAGGGCCATCATCTGAAAAAGAAGCAACACTCATCTCTAGCACTCACTGGTACAACTTGGGATAAATATGGGACACCTCAGAGACTGCAGAACAGCTGAAAGATGGAGCTGTCTTTTCACTATTTCTAGTTCTGCTATAGATCTTCATTTGTATGACACTGGACTATTGCCTAATTTCCTCATTAATAGGAAAGACTTCCTTACAAGGTTAGGAGAGAAGCACGTGATGATTGTAAGGCCATTGTACTTTGTGACTATTAATACACAATTAGTTGTTAGCTTACAGTAAAAGAATTAACAGGAGAAATATTTAAATCTGATGATTTGTGAAGTGTAAATTCATAGTGCATTTAAATTCCGTCGTAAGTAGATATAATGAATACACTAATTACATTCTTCATGTGAACTGCATTAATACAGATAGAAGAATTTATTTCAACACAATACATTTTTGCAAGTGTTCGGTCAACTGAGAATTCCTTTTTTAGAATCCTTTAAGACGGCAACATCATAAAATAGCACCAGGCAAAGCGTGGGAGAGAGAGAAACAGTGACTGAAACTAAGGGCATGTGAAGAACAGTCACTATCCAGCAACAGCAGCAAAACAGTTTCAATTTTCTGGATTATTAATTCAAATTCACACGCACATGCCAGTTAAAATTAAAGGCCTTTTTTTACTGCTCTAGTTTAAATTAAAGATTATATTCTGCTCCACAAGTTTGAATTAAATAGCTTATTTTGCACACCGAGCTCTCATTTTAAAGCTAATAAAGAAAAGACATAGCATGTACGTGCAAGCTCAAGACAGGAAGGGTCTAAATTACTACACCTGTTTCACTTGGGAGCTACTTTATTAGTGTTACAAAACTTGGCTTTCAATTTGGCAGTCAGAAGCACATTTAGAACAAGCATTTCTTTGTTTTGACAGAAAGGCTGTGGTAAATGAATGACGTTTGAGCGAGGTGTGAAATGTGAAGGTACAAAATTAACTGGTAAGATAATTACTGTTCTAATTCTGCATAAACAAGCGTTTTGAAAATCATTAATAGTTCAGGGAAATAATGTTAGTGATTAAATAAGGTGGTTTGCATCACTGAGCACAACTAAGCTGCTTTAATTACATTTGAAAGCAAGGGAAAGCAGCTAATTAAAATTAGCACAGGGTTCCTGAATGACCAGCACTGCATTGTTGCCCTAACCTGTTTAATTGCTTGTTTATTAATAATATGTCTTTATTTTCCCCTCCTCTGCATTTAACAAAATTACTAAAGAAGTTAAAATGCGTAAAGATAATCTCACTATACGTATACTTACCAAATATGAAATGCACATATAGCCCAGGGAATGACAGGGCAAGCCAACATCATTCAAAAGTCATAACTTTTTTCATATTAATAATGTTTTCTTCCTGAGTCACATTCATATGTCAATCACGTCCATGGGTGAGAAAAATGGTCTTTGGCACAATTGCCAAACTGCAGCATTTTGTAGCTGTTTTATTTTTAAAATCTCTTGAATACTAAATTGTTAGGTAAAATATAGGCAATAAATCTAAGACTAATCAATAATAAATTATAGAAAGCTTGAGCAAAAATGCCATCTAAACTAAAAGAAAGTTTTATCCTGTCTCAGCCATTTTTAGCAAAAAATTGCACTACATTGACTGTCTGCAGTAGGTAGCTCTGTTCTGAGGAAACATAAGACTGTGTGTGTTCCATAGTTGCTGACATATTTATCCTTAAGTTAAGGAATACTGATTATATATGAATGCATTAGGCTGCTAACTTTTTCTTCCTAGTCCCTCATGATATATGTATATATATTTGGGGTAAGTTTTACTTTATTGTTATAAAAATATAATAAGTAGTTGGGAAGGGTGTTAATCTATACACTTTACAACGCATCTAAAAATAGAGTAAAATATTTTTTTGTAATATATTTATGTATAATCAAGTCAAGTTAAAGCAGATGATGTTTTACACATTGATTTGGTATTTATGCTTCACCTCTGATGTGAAAGGCTCAGATGCATACTAATTTACATACATATACATTTTAAACAGTAAAAATTCATAAAAAATGTGAAATTTTATGTAGAAAGGTTTCAGATTCCTAAGAGATCATGTTTATGGCATTGATAAGCAATTAAAACAAGAAGGTAATTTTAACTTCATAAATAGTATCATAGAATGGCTTACACTGGAATGGAACATTAAAGATCACCTAGTCCTAACCCCCCCTGCTCTGAGGATGCCCAGGTTCTTCTCTGCCAGGCTGCCCTCCATGAGGTCTTCTCCCAGTATGTACTCATCCTTTGGGCTGCCGTGACCAGGATGCACGGATGATGGGAATTGTTCAACCTGAATCCATGTTGAGACTTATTCACGTCCCTTTGATTAGCATCTTTTATCTGTTGTGTAAAAAAACAGTGGCCACATGCCAGTCACATGCTGACCATGTGCCCCTCATATGTCATCCATATTCAACAGACATTACATACACCATTTTGTAGGTGCTTGTTTTTATGAAAAAGGAGATCAGAATCCTGCTGTGTGTTAGAGGATGGTAAAGAAATATCTAAGCCACCGTTTTCAATGGGAATTATCTGCTTCATGTCTACACAGTGTCTGATCAGCATTTTGAATCACTTTGTATAACAGAAATAACTTTGATGGCTGTGTAGAGAAAATATTTTAAGTGGATAGATTTTCAGTATTCTAAATCATGCAAAAGCAGAAGAAGATGTCTAGTACAACTTACATAAACACTCTTAAGTTCTCGAGAAACTAAAGAAGTGTTTTCCTAACATTTTAAAAGAGAGCAGATAAACCAAAAACTGTACAGAAGTGAAAAAAATGAGTGTAAAACAAGCCCTATCAATTAAAAAAAATGACCTAATTAAGTCTTAAAAAAAATTTAGTAGCATCTCATTTCCATAACAACCATTTTGCATCATCAAAGATGACAACTTCTAGTAATCAATGTGGAGTATAATTAATGGTGGCATTTCTTTGTGTTCTGGCAATGGGATAAATAAAAGTTTGACATTCCTTTTTTAAGTGTAAAGTTCCTTGGCCTTCTGTTAGGTCGTGGTCATTGCAGTTACGATATAACCTTTCATTAACCTTTATTTAAGTATTTTGATATCTCTATAATGTATTTCCTGAAGTTGATATCTGTAAAACTGTAAAAGGTACAAAAAAATATGCTGTATGAAGGACAGACTAGCAAAACTATCAAACATTCTTCCCGTAGTTATTCCTATTCCCCTTGTTATTCTTGTAGGGTTCTAATAAATATGGTACATTTAACTTGCAATGATTTAAGATGTGACGGCCCCTAAAATACCTACTCTGTGCTGCTCCAATGCAGCTCTCTCAGCTGCCATACTCCACAGACTGTAGGTTTTTTTTTAAACTAATAAGGAGTGTAGGCTTTCATAGCAGGAGCATGTTACGCTATTTCTCTGCTGTGAGGAGATAACCTTTCGTTGATGGTAGCAGCATCTTAAACCTACCTAGGTCCACGTGAGCCTTAATGTAGCTTATCTGTTTCCACCCAAGAGATGATTTACTCATCTACTGCTAATGGGAACACATTTTCTTTCCCTTGACACATCATGCCATATCATCTTACTTTTCACAACGTTTTTATTATATATAAATGATATAGATATTTTGTTTGTTTGTTTTTAAATTGATGGTGAATCAAACTGAGGAACACCTTTCTTTAATTTCATGTGCCGTTTTGCTGGCTTCAGTTTAACTTGAAGAAATTCTCCGCATGGTCCACAGGGGCAGAGTGTGACTGCTTCTTCCAGTACAGCCTTGTCCACTTAAATTATTTTTGAAATCAAGGCCTTTGACTAATTGCAATTTGACATTGTAGAGAAGTCAATCTCACTGGTTGTTGCACATCCAGGCATTCTGGCTTCCAGTCACTGCTCCTGTGTTTTTGTCAGTTCTCCTGCCCTGGCGCAGGAAGACTTCTGACAGTTCAGCATCCAGGGGCTCACTGTGACTCAACATAGTGCCTGTGGTTGCAGACTGTACCTATGGTAATATGAGTCCAGAACCAGTCTGTGTGGCACAACAAAAAATGCGAGTAATGTATTTTATGGTAGCACACAAAGAAAAAAAATAACTTTCTTCCTTCATATTCATTGATACTTCAGACGACTTGCAGTTTTCTTTGGCATGTTTCTGTTACTAAAATATATAAAAGTGCCAAAATCTTTTAATTGCTTAACACAGAAATAACCTGGAGTTGTATTTTGAGGTGCTTTCAACCTTGTTGTGTAGAGATGTTCTCACTCAGCCAAGGCACAGAGGAAACACTGACTTGGAGTTTTCTACATACAGATCTAATGTTGTTACAGATCTCATGCTGGCCATTATTATCTTTCTCTTCCTCTGCAAGCTTGGATTTTTTGTCTTCTTTTGTCCTCAGCAAGGACTTCAGATCATACTACAGCAAAAAGTGGGTGTTTATGGGATAACTTATTCCTATGACATATGCTAAAACTATAGAATTTTTGCAATTGAATTTTCTTGATATGTAGACAGGTCAAATACTAAAATGTGATGAAACCCTAGAGGAGGTTCAACTACTCATATGTTTGCTTACAACTTAATAGAGCTAGAGAAATAAATACTTGATACAAGATGATGTATTAACTCGCTCTGATGTAGAGCCAGACTAGCATTTGGCTTTCAGTGAGATAGGAGTACTTCCAGCATACACTGGAAACTTTTGTACAACACAGTATGTCTGCTAGGCATGTGTAGAAGTAGAATTGAGATTTACAGGGAAATAAGTAGTCAATTTTACATTTATAATACCATTTTAAAATATCAGATTCAAGGAAATATGTAAATAATCCCTATGTTTATAAACAATTAGGGATTCCTAATTTGTATGACATCTAATATGCACTGCTATTATTAAGGATTAATGAAGAGCATGATCATCTTGTAGAAGACCCCAACAGGGCAGTCACAACAACTTTTTAGCACAGAGTGTTAGCAGTGAGTGTGATCTGATTAACTGTGGCATTTCACTGTGTTATGGCAGTTGTGTTAAAAGGAATGTGTTGAGGGAGTTTAATTGTTAAAGCTGCCATTTCTCTTGCCCCTTTGCTTCGGATTGGTCACTGCAATCATGACTGAAACCTTTCATTAACCTTTCTCAATTTAATTCAATCTCTTGAGCTAATAGCATTAGAACATGAGATCTACAAAATGTGTGTGACATTTTACACAGCAAAGTGCCTCCCCTCCCTGCTCTTGGTAGCTGGGAAAAAAAGGTGTAATACTTGGCTTGTTAAAAGCAGGTTTTAATGCTATGAATTCGAACACACTGAAAAGGCATGCTTGTGAAGTAAGATGGTTTGGTATTGCTTTTTATTTTTTGTGTTTTGCAACGGAAATTAGTATGGACATGAGTTAGTTTTGTGGTAATGGAAGGTGCATAATTACTGAAGTACTGTGTCAGAAATATTAAGGCTGGGTGAGAAACAATACAAAAATTACTTTGAATGTACAAAATCACAGAGGAGTGGAGAACTGGTGCTGATGTGATAAGCAACTGTATCATCCTAACAGAAACAAATGATTCCAAGTACCTAAGGAAGACAGGCTATCTGTAGCTGCCTACTACCTACTCAGAGGCATCTGTGGCTAGGAGGAGAAAACAGCACAGCCCTAAATACTGTTGGAAGCTTGACAGATTTTGTAGTAAGTAGAGCTCAAGTAAGCAAACAGCTACTTGTGTCTACTGGTTTAGAGTAGTTAAATGGTAGTAGAGTTTGTCATCCCATGAGATCCATATTGTTCCTTATGGTAAAAGATTTTCTAGATGTCATGAAGCAAAGTGTGAGCTTTAATAATCTACCAGTGGCCCAACTGCTGGCAGTATTGTTAAGATCTAGCTAAATTCCCAATTTGTATACTTTGTTGTCTTTAACAGTTTTGTCATGTGTTGTTACTAATTTATATTTGTAATATCATAAGCAGGGGTCAAGGAAGCCATTCATGATCCTTTCTGTAGGCTTCTAGTGTGCAACTTCTATTCACCTCAAATTGTATTAGCTTGGGAAGGAGGAGTCCAACAAGGCAAAATATTTAGAACCAATCATTGTTACACATTAATTATACTGTATAAAGAGATCACAAATTTCTGTAGGCTCAAACAGCAGTAATACATGGTATATTCTGGAACAGTGCACATCTGTATTTGAAATAAGTATAATTATCCAACTACTTCCAATCTAGAGGCAAAAAAAAAAAAATATGCATAAACAGAATAGCTTAATACGAATCAGTTTAAGTAAGTGGAAGTGGTGGTCATACATGAAAGACAAGAATCTGAGTTTCTTGTGAACAATACCTAATTAATATAAAGCATATAGGTAATGAGTGATATGTGTGCAAATGCTGGGGTTAAAGCATAAACTTTTTTAACAGCCAAATGCCCTATAGCATAGCATCCACTACTACAAAAAGCAGGTTGTATTCCAGGTGGAGTAAGTGAATATGAATCTATTCCCTAATTTGGCAGCCAAGGCAAACATACACAGGTCTTCCCCAGGCTGAGACCTGATGATGCAAAAAAAAAATAAAAATCTCATGCTCTGACTCATAATCTTAATTCATTCCCATTGTACCTTAAGCAAAATAAGATGAGGGTGAAAACAAGTCATATCCTTATTTCAAGGAGGACTCACGAAACTGTTTGTCATACATAGGCGGAAAAAGTTAATGACTTGCCATTTTCACAGCTTAAGGTTGTTTAGATCTCATCATCTGAACAGACAGGTTTCCTAAAAATGAAATGGAAAGACTGCAATGAAACAAACCTGAATGTATTTTGAGACTTATAAACACAGTTTTCTCTCATATGATTTGATAGGGGGAAATGGAAGAATTCTGATTGACTGTATTGGGTCAGGATTCTATTCACAGAGAAAACAATTCCAAAAAAACATTGTGTAAACTGATACAGTTTACTAGTAAGAACTGTGACCCATTGCTGCCATAATTCCTTTATCGAATTTGGGTGCACAAGGTAAGAAGTTAATGTAGGCATTCGTTGAAATCAGGCCATTATGACTCAAATCGGAAAGCTGAATCAAAAACTGTGTATTCTAAACAAATTAAAGATAAAATGAAGACAGTTATTAGAATACTGAGCAGAAGAAAAGAGCAAGCCACTTTGTTCATGCATTGTAAATCAATGAAAATGAATAAGTTTATCTTCTAGAAGGCAGAAAATTCACCAATACAATAAGTATAATTGACTAGAGAAAAATTAGTGCTCTAACATCAGTAGAAATACTTTGAAGAGAATGAAAGAATGGGAGAAGAATCATCACAACGGAATAGATGGTAGACTTGAATGGGAAAAACAGTATGAAATCCTGACATTTTTTTGTGAGTTCTTAATTGAGTGAATACACAGTAAACACAGAAGCAAGCAGCAGTTGTAGGCTGATTTGCTTACCAGAGCTTATTAAGTATTTTCCATATAAAAAATTTGAATTACTTTTTTTTTTGTGTGTGTGTGTGTGTGTGTGTTCTAGATGTTAATAGTGTGCCTCCATGAGGTGTTTCTTAATCAGAAAGTCTTCAGTCTACTGTCTAGCATTTGTATGCACTCCTGCACTTTTTGAAGTTGACAGTAGAGCTTCCAAACTAGTAAGTGATTATTAGTGATGATCCCTTAGAGCTGTGATGAGTAGTTTTAATTAGGATCTGATACATCAAATAATGCCACTTATGATTGTCAATTTATGTTGATATTTGCCTATGAGTAAATGTATTTCAACTACTAGTCCATCTTAGAAATCAACAAAAAAATTTTTAACGTTCAGTTGTATCAATCCTTCTAGGTCATCTGCTTGTTTCTCTACTAGTAGTACAAACAAAAAAGCATTTTTTTCCGTAAAGCCATATTGGCAAGAGTTGGACATGCCTGTTCTGAAATCACCTGGCTTTGGGGCTTTAAGTAGAACCTCTAACATTGTTATTTGTGTTTAATTTTAAATAACATTGAAATGTTACCTTGCCCTAAGCTGTAGAAGACACTGCTGTTCTTTCCAGTAGCTGCCTTTTCTCACCCTGTCCTTGACTTCATAATCCTGAAATGCCAAGCTTGGAAATCTGCTTCTGGCAGAACAAGATCACTTCATCTTTGAGGTCACGTTCCAGGCTTTTGTTCAATCACAAGTTCTGTTTGGATTTGTCTCCAGAGTGTCTACTTGAATATTCAAAAAATCATCAGCTAGTCTAATTTGTTTTTTTTTAAAGTCATGCAAAAGACTGATTTGCTTTGACAGGTGGATCAGAAACAGAATTGGAGCTATTTTATCTGGACCTAATTAAACAACCTTCATTACTGGCAGGTTTGTGTTTGTGATGACTAGAAATTAGCTTGATTGGAATTAAAACTCAAAGTATAAGGCAGTGAAATGGCTTGTTTTTAGAAAATAAATGGTTTAAAAATATATCTGTGAAGTACATATTTAAATGTAGTAAGTGTATGTCTAAATTATAAATATCTCATCATGCCAGATTCAGTTTTGTATTTTATGTTAATGGTACTTGTCATAGGTATTCATGAGGATATTGCCAACATTTATGAGATAGCTCTATGATTGTTCAGGACTATGAGACCTTAATAAAACAGCAGCAGACTTTTTTTTTTTTTACCTCTTGCAAACACAGAATTTCTACATTATTTTGTGTGGTGTATTTAGAAGTGAATTTCAGTCTTGTAAATAAGGCCAGCATGAGGCAGATGCCATGCTTATGACCTCAAATAGGGATTTAAAGTAATGCATCTGTGTTGGTTCTCTTTTACCTTCACAGATCCCAGTTATTCCTGGCTGTTATGATAAACTGTGTATGTCTGTAGAATTAAGGAAACATTTTCCTCCCTGCCCGCTGACAGTCTAGCCTGTGAAACAGACAGGTTTGAATAGCATGTGGATGTAATCAAATGCTGGTAAGTTCTGTCTGTTCAAGTTGTCTTCTTCTGTGGTGAAATCATTTGTAGCTTCTCAGTAAAGTATTCCAGTGACTCTAACTGTCTAACCAGTCCAAATATTCTGTGTGAGGGCTTCAAAAGATACCTTGAAAAACTAAATATACACATACAGTTTGATAATATACTTTTCTATGCCTGTTCTGATTATGTAGAGTTGAGGAGAAAGCATCTTAGAAGAATTTTTTCATAGCAATTAAAGCATTGCTCAGAGGGAGTGCTAAACTATACTCAGCTGTTTCTGAAGCTTTTGGTATGGGTATGATGTGGCTGTGAAGAGGAGAGCATCATGCCTGAGAAGGTGAACTAGCTAAAGAATAACTACAACTACAACTACTCTTTCACATAAAAATAATAATGAAGTAATGTTATCCATCTCAGTTTTGTGAACATAAAATGCTGCAGTGTGTTAAAAGTCCAAATCGTATTTCATAAAATTGGATTTTATATCTTTCCATATAGATAACAGGTGTGAAAAATTCTGTATTAGAAAGGTGGCTACCAATGGATGGGAAATAGGAGGTTCTGGTTATTGTCAACACTAATTTAAGAAGACTATTTTGCCTTCTATTTTCTCATGGTGGCAGACAAATAAGGACTATGTTTTGCTAATTGTATCATTTAAACTATGTCATGTGGAGTACTCGTGCTAGTTAGGTTATCAGGATATGTAATTTGCCCTTTTGAAGGACAAAAGTACAAATGTCCAAATCCTTAGGTCCCAGTTAGCTTAGGAGAGACATCAAATGAGCAAAAAATCAAAGACTAACTGTATGAATCCATAGTGCAATTCTGCTGGGTAAAATTAGACCCATTTTACCAGTTTAGGACTTAATTATTACCAGTTTAACAAAGAATGTACCTAAACTTTGATTTTCTAAATTGTACATAATTAAAATAATGTAACAAATGTAATTGTAAATCAAACATAAAAATAACATAGCAATAATCGTTATCCTGATTTCTCAGTCAATGGCAAGAATATCAGAATAGGCCTTGAAGAGATAAAATTTCTTTCTTTCTTAAAAAGAATTTTTTACTTGTCTGAGATTAGTATACATATGAGTCAAGCTAGAGAAGTCAGGTAGGTCCTGCTGCCACATAGTTTTCTCCGTATAGCTTCCTGTGTTTGAAACTTGGACAGAATTTCTTCATAAGGTTATCTAGAGAGCTGCAAAACTTTTCCCCTCAGAGTACTCATGGTATGAGGAAGTCCAGCAATGGCTACTAGTAGCAATCATCAGGGGATTAAATATGTTTCTGTGAGTAAGTTAGAAATGGCAAGGCTAATGAACTAATGCAAAAGCAAAGTGAGAGGGGGCAAAATGGTTCTGCACTTTACTGATCTAGGCAAGAGCCTTGGATTTTGGTTTTGTGTCTGTTGCTGGATGATCTAGGGAAGATGCAGTGTGTTTTTCCATTTTCTATCACTATAAATGGGAATGACACCTGACAGCTTTATTTTATTGTATTTTGAGTTCCTTGTGTGTGTACTAGAGTATCACTATTATTTTCACTTACTGTTAGAAATTCCATCTGTATGGGAACTGTTGAATCACGGCCTGAACCACTGAATTGTCACCTGAGGCGAGCACCAAGTCAGCCACAGGGGGCACAGATGAAGGTGATATACCTGTGTGATTGGAAGGGGTGGAGCCTGGCTCCACCTCTCCCAAACCCCATTTAAGGGCTGACCACCACCAGGGAAGGATCTCTTCTCGGAGATTCCTCCCATGTGGAGTCAACGGCAAGCCTCTATCATCATAAAGGTGAGCCACTCTCTTTTTGCTATTCTTTCTGTATATAAGCCTACTTAAATATGCCATCTTCCATGCTATTTCCAATGAATACCATTCTTGGAGGCTATTTACCCTACACCATCAAATGTGGAATGCAAATTTTTTGGTATTTACTGGAAATGGGAAGTGCTTACACATCCTTGTTGAGATATGAAAAAGATATTTCACATGATTTCTTAGACAGATTTACATGCCTTGACCTTGTGCAACCATAATTATCTTTTTTCAGAATTCCTATTCTTTGAGTGCATTCTCCTACACAGTGGTCAATGCCTGTGAGCCTTACTCAGTAAGACTCTGTACTAGTCAACAGGAAATTAGAAAGGGAAGAGAAACAGACAAAGAGTGTATATATATCATTAGCTTTATCCCTTAGATAGTTCTTATCTCATAGGCATTTGGTTAAGTGAACTAGGCTATGATCAATGCACAGACCATGAAAACAGATGAAACCAACTGAGAAAGCAACCTTGTGCCTCTTTAAGAAAAAGTGAAAACTTTTCCAATTGATTTAGTGCTTCATAAATTAGCCTAGGGACAGCTTGAAATTCTGCTCTTATTATGCATACAGGATTCTACTCATCTAATAATTTTGCTATTCAATAATAATAATAAAAAAAGATGTTTTGCATAGCAACCAAATATGCCATAAAAATATGTTATCCACATTCTGCAAAGACTGGAAATGTAAATGAATGGAGTGAAAATGTCCTCAGTATGATTTCTCTCTTGTTGACTTTCCAATTTAATTTTTCATAGGGAAAAAGATGTACTGGAAAATAGAATGCATGATCTACAAGTAGGAGTTTAGGGAAGTCATTATATACCCATTAGTTATGTGCATTTATTAAATCTGTCTGGTAAAATTTAGGGAGCTAAAATTTTATGTATTTATTTCCATCTAGTGTATCAAGTGTATCTTGTATGCCAGTCAGCATTTAAGGTAAATGAATTAACTGACCATATTAGGGAACAGAATCCTTGAACTGGGAGGGATATATTCACTACAGAAACTCTCCAGAGATTCTGTAGTTATGGTCCCCGGGTGAGTTTGGGATACTATCTATTTCATTTAAAGATCAGAGATCTTTTTATGACTGTTTTTCAAAAACTACAGGAAATATAAACAACTACTTCCTCAGCATTTTCATTTGTGCTCTAGGAAATCCTTCAGGCTATTTTGGAAAGGAGTACTGAATCTGTCTGCTGTAATGGTGTTTGGCCAGTGCACAGTCCTAGGAGCCTTTACTAGGGCTATAAGCCCAGTTATTCATCCCTTAAGGCCTATGGTGGTAAGCATATTTATTTACTTAGATACTATCTTAATCAGAGCAAAGCCAGAAGAGCTCCTTTAGACTGCATATCTTGGCCTGAGTCTATTCAGTTAAGGACCCTAGGGTTTTTAATAAGTACCCAAAACCCTCTTATATTAACCACTTCTCCCAGTTTATACTTACCCAGATTCATGGGAGTTGCCAGGATTTTCATCTTAAAATTTTACTGTTCAGAAAAGGGATACAAACAGTATCAGTAATAGATGTTTATTTTATCTCTTTCCCATAGAATAGAGGACTGGGGACTTCTAACTGTTCCTTGCTTTCTGTGTCTGCTTTCTATTATACTAGAATCTAAATGTGATTAATAAGGACAAGGAAAGGGAAAGCAATGGATGAGTAAATGTTTGCCTGTCACAGGCCACCTGGTTCACTCTGGAATGGTGGAATTTAAGGCTCAGTAGGGTTTGAACTAAATTTTCTTTTAAAAGATGTTAAGTATGGATGTTTCAGTCTTGCTTAGTCATCTGACTAAAGATTTGGTCTAAGACTGAATGACTTATGGTCTGAAAAGAAAGAATCAGCAAGGTTACATGTGGCACAGATTCTACCAGACGCTGCCATTCTGGTTCCTTCTCCTTGCAGGCTAGAAAGAAGTTAATGAAAGTAACCATGACAATGGAGGCTAATGTTGTAATAGCACAGAAATGTTGCCAAAACTGGAAACATTCCCCAGATGTTTTGCATGTTCCAGCTGGAATAAAGCATTTATAGCCTTTCTGGCACGCGCTATCGGCAGCAACAGGGTTCTGGTGCAACAGACTAAAGATTCCTTTGGAAACTGGCAAACTCATATGTCTAAGCATCCTGTAAACAAGTGTGTAATAATAAAGTGCTCTTACTGACTATCCTTAATGGGCAAAAGTTATGTTCCTACAAGAACTGACTGTGCAAAGGACAAAGACCATTTTTTAAATGAATTTTTGAGAGGTTAAGATTTGGAAAGAATCTCAGTTTTAATGGTGACTATCACAGGAGTAAGACTAAGTTTATAGGAATAGTAGGGGAAGATTCTCCCCCGTTCCCAGGAGTGATACTCTCAGTGCATCATTTGATCTTTTGCACTCTCTTTAAGCTCTCTGGAAAAGAAGATGGGAAATGATAGAAAATTTTCTTACTACCCTCATTCTTATTCACCTTTCCCTTCACTTTTGTGTATTTTAAGTTGATTGGCTAAGTCAGAAATTTTCTGAGGAAAGTGTAAGCCCTGGCTTGTTTTGTATTTCACTTGTTAAAGTTGTCCCTATCTTTTCCATCCAGCTTTCTTCAGCTTCAATGTACTTCTGAGGTATCACTACTTTTGGTTGGGTTGGTCAGTCTAGTAATATAGCTGCTCTTGATATGTGGAATATGTCTTGCTGCTGTTTTTGCTCCCTTTGTGTTGCCTTTGTGACACCATGTGTGTTCACTCTACCAGTGATCTCAAATGTTTGCTAAAGAGAGGTCGTTTTTTTTTCTGCTGGTGATTCTGCTTTGATGTTATGCTTTGAGGTCCTTGTGAATACCTTCTGTGTGGGAATGGTTTGAAAGATGTGGGAGAAACTGTGTGAAATAAGGAATGTTTGAGTTTTTAGGGGTTCTGGCTGCCAGCCATTAAACATCCTACCTATTTTTTATTTTTTTCTTCTGTCCAAAGAATTACTGAAACAGAATTAACAAAGTAGAACAGCCTAAATGAGAAATACTGAGAAAGACTTCCTCTGAAGTTGTTGTTTTTGCTGGGAGAAGGGAGACCTAAACTCAGTCATTGCTCCAAATAAAACTAGGGAATTTTTCTAGAACATTGCAACAGTGGCCAGATTTACTAGGCTAAGCAACAACATGGAACCTCTGGCCTGGTGCATTCTGTCTGGGGTTGTGAGTTCTTTATGGACAGTGACCTGATGGACTCTGCTGAGATGATGGATAGGTGTCTGATATTTGAGGGCTGTAATGTCTAAGTTTGGGTCAGTCACCAGGCTGCTTCACGTTGTCAGGTTAAGCAGTTTCCAGCCTTGCTGCCACTTGCACTTGAAGAACGGATTTAAGAATCTGAATCACTTTTACCCACTAAGTGTGATGCCAATAAGGAAGTAAGAGCTTACATTCTTTGTCTTATGTCAGCTAGCAGTCTGGAAATGTTGAAGAGGTCTCATCACTAAGAGATGGAGAATTCTTGGAAGTAAAATTTTCATACTGCTACCCATTTTCATAAGTTCTAAGGCTAAACATGAAATGTAGGCCAAAGGATTTCTCTGAATTAAGTCTTCTTTTGAGCCCTATAGCTGTGGTAAAGCTAGAAAAAATATTTTAGGAGAACATCCAAACAATAGTCCTCCCTTCTGTGTGATGATCAGAGGGAGAGAAAACAGTATATAGTAAAAGATTCTTATAATGTAAATTCTTTCTTATAATGTACAGAAAATACAATTAGCTGTCTATGTAGTGTTTACAGTGGTGTTTTTAGGATATAGAATAAAATTCAAAAAGTTTTAGGAACATTTTCCAAAGATAGTTTACTGCTTAGCAAGCAAAGTTAGGGAAAAACTGTCTTCTGACATAATTCAGTCACATGACTCTTGGCTGACTTCTATTTTCCCTAGCATAACAGAAATTAGGGAGTTGAGGATGAAGGTCAGTCCTACATAAATTCCTTCATATCTAGTGACTTGGCCTCCTGAAGCAGTAATCTCAGCTGCAGAATAAGAGCTGTGGCTCTTGTTTTATTTTGTCTGCTGGTACATTAAAATTAACTCTTTTAAAATTCAGTAAGAAATAGATTAAAAAAAAAAAAGGGAAAGGTATGAATTTCTGCAGTTGAAACAAAGAAGAACAAACAACAGTGAATTTTACATTTTCTGAATGTGTAGAAGACAGTTATGGTTACAGAAGCATAGAGCAGACTGTCTGGGCAGAGATGGTGTATATTAAATGTTTAAGTATATATATACATATGCCATTAAATACTTCTAGTAGAGCATTTTGTGCTATTCAGTCTCTAATACATAAAAACTCTTGTGACATGGCTATCTTGGCTCTGTCTGCTGAAGTTCATGGAAGTATCTCTGGGAGACTACAGAACTTGGTGATGGTTGGAAAATCTGCCTGTGTTGACATAACATTACTAAACTAACAAGTAACCTCTTTCCCTTCATTTTCTGCAACTGTAGCACAGAATTCTCTTTTCTGAAACATATTAAATTAAAATAATGGTGCTGAATGATGAACAAGTCCACCTCCACCGCTCCTGCTGTATGTAGTTAATTTGTATCCCGGATACCTTACAGGAGTTTACCGGTAATTGGTAGATGGGTAATCTACCTATTAATTTCTTCATTTCTAACCAGTCTCTAGTTAATAATCAATAGTCCTCTTCTTTTCTGAAGTAATGGCCTTGACATCTTGGCCTTTGTGCAGTGTTAAAATAACTTTGATCGTTATCATTATCATATGTCCTTGATATACTGTATAGCGGTGAAGATATCAGTCTTACTGTACAGAAGCATTTAATGAGCCTGGAATAATAATTGAAATTGGCTGAAGAAGTATACAGTGTTTCCTGGTCAAAGATGTGTGTGGGAAAATTAAGCAAATGTTGTATATTAGCAAAAATGCTGCTCCAAAAGTAATGCCTCCTGTTTATTATGTTGGCCCACGATGTCTGAGTTGTGTGTTGGTGGTATGGAACATGCATGGTGACTGATATGGAAGTGCACGTGAAGCAAAGATGTGTCACTGAGTTGCTCCATGCTGAAAAAATACCACACATTGAATTTTATCACTGTTTGCTGAATGTGTATGGAAACTAAACAGTGGATGTGAGCTCAGTGAGTGGTGTGTTTCAGCACTGGTGGCAGTGACTGTGTGTCACCTCCGCTACTGCAGACTTCTATAAACATGGCATACAGGCTCTTATTAATCACTAGTGAAAATTCATCATAGCTAATGGTGATGACTGTGATGTCAATAGTTTATTCTCCCTTTCCTTGGGGAGAAGGGTAGGGAAGTGGGTCTAAAACAAAACAGTGGCAACGATCTGAGGAGGAAAACTAATTTACTAAATAAGATATTGGAATGCAAAATAATACAATATAATACAATATAACTGGAGTTGAAGCTAATAAATCAAATAAAAATGAGAGAGCGTGTCTGAAAACAAAAACCTTGCTCTAAAGCTGAAAACAAGATGGCTAGGAAGCTCCCATTGCCTATGAGCAGCAAAAAGAGACAGTCTTGGAAGTTGTGTGCAGTTTTATCTTTCCTTCCAAGTGGAAGACATGAATGCAAAGTCCTATGGGGTATTTAGTTCTGAACCAGGTACCTGGAAATTCAGCAGTCCATGGAACTGGAGTGTTATCTCTATAGCTCCTAGCATCTTAAATGATTTTACGATGTGGAATATCCATAACAAAAATCATAAAACCATGACACTATGTTGAAAAATAGTGTTTTGTGACTGAGAATTTGCACTATCAGTGTTCTTGTGCGCTTTCTATCTGTTTAGTTTCCATGGAAATAAATAGGAGATGTTACTTTCAGACCTGAGTACCATCTCCAAATCTAAACTGAGTACAGTCTCCACAAAAGTATACTGAAGATATGTGGAAGTTCTGTGTAAGCATTCTGTATCATAGAACCAGGTTGGAGATGGGGTTTTGTTTATCTTGTTAATGTATTTAACATTCTGGAAGACTATGTATTCCTCACTGTGGCTTGACACCCTAAGTCATGATTTCACCTTTTGAGATCACAGTGAACCCATAGCAGTCTTAGTGAGGGAGTAAGTTTGAATTACACATGAACAATATATAGTAACTCATTTTTCATTTCTTCTTTCTACTATCTTCTGTTAGTCACAGTCTTTTGAGTGTACTATTTTCTACAGTCACTAGAGCTTCAAACTTCTATCTGTTGCAGTAGCTTCTTTTTTTTCCTGAGAGAAATAAAAATATTAATTGTGTCTTCCCAGACTCTTTAAGTAGACTTGAGGACAATTTTTCATCAATGACATACAGACCAGAGAATGGTCTATATTTGGATCTTTTGACTAAGGTGCAGTGTCTAATTTCAAAAATAATGGTACCGTAGATCTCATTTTACTGTTCTCCATAATAATAAGATCTTTCTCTGCTTCCAGAATTTATACTCTGCTATTAAATAAGGAAAATCTTTTGTACAGTAGGTGTAAAATTACATCATTCTCAAGACATTATTTAAAAAAGAAAAAAATTGGTTGTCCTATGCTTAGATTAAAAATTAGAAATGAGCTACACTTTAAAAGCATATTGCAAAATGATGGTACCCACAAGCAAGTTTTCCACATCAGCCTACAGAAACCTAACTTTGTCTGATGTCACAGACTTAGTTATGGTTGATATTTTTGTGTTTTGAATATCAATTTCAAGAACAAGGTTTGTAGAGATAGCATTAAAAAAGACTTGCAAATTCTGTTGAAGTAGATTATGGGAATTCATGCCTTTATTTTGGAACATAGAACAAATGGTACTTGGAGGTTGTTTGTACCTATAGGTCCGTAAGCTGATGTTCATGGAAGCAGAGGAATTTTATTTATTTATTTTTTTGAGGCTTGATAGATACCTTTATGATTATACTCCACCTGCATTATATCAACCCATATTCTCTACCCCAAAAGCAGGAGCCAATTTATTCAAGAAACAAGAGTGTGCATAATACATCCATGTTCCTTTGTTGCAATGTGACCTCTGGACTCTGTCTCACAGTGTGGATGAGTCATGAGTGGGGAGGTCATGGCTGCCCGGTCAGGTCAGTGGGTGCCTGGTGGATGAAATGTGCACATGCTTCACAGAATCCCTAAATCTGAGTATAGCTTTTTAAATTTATGTTCTGTAATTTGTATATGTATATAAAACATGTCTTACTGTTTAAAAATACTGACTCAATTCTTATTGAGTATGCAGAACATCTTATATGTGGGCTGACTTATCAGCCTGCTTATGGTCTGCTTTTCTATTCTCATTTGTGTGGCACTCCTCTGCAGAAATGAGTTACAATAGCTATCTGCTCTGCTTCTTTCCTAATTGTCAAAAGAGGGACAGATTCTTAATTGTCATTAGATTATTTTAAGACTCAAAAATATTCCATTTAATGCATAAGCATTTTGTACAAGAATTTTGTGAAGTCTGGAGATGGAAACTGTTTAATGTTATCTGAAGTGTAAGGCATTGAGTCTTTCTTCAAACGGCATTTTGGCTTTCAGAAGGAAATAAATAATGAGATTCTTAGCACTTGGTTTTGATTCTTCACAGTGCTATTTATGAGTGGAGCAAGAGCAGCTATTGTTATTTTTATAAATATTTGGCACTGTGTGGCCTTGATACATATTTGTGTCTGTTCAAAGAATGTCTAGTGAACAAAGGAACAGGTCTCAGGGCATGAATGTTATCCTGAAGCAACTAAAAGATACAAGCCTTGTCACTTCTTGTCTCATTTTCATTAAGAAAATCGTGTGGTTTAGCTTCAGGGGGGTGACAATGAGTCAACCATGTGACTAAAGGCAGGTGACCATCTTAAGGCAGCTCTTATCCCTACTAAAAGTAAGAACAAAAAGAGTGGAATGAGCGATTTTCAACTCCAGAAAATTTTTGCCCACTGGCCAACCATGAGGTAAATATTTTTACAAATACATTATTTACTACAAGGACAGCTTTTCCCTGAGAACGCAGATAAAGGCGCTTGCTGTGGGAGCTTTATGGCCACTGCAGGCCCAACTGTCATTCCTTGGGTACTTCCTGTCAGTCTGACTAAACTCTGTCATCCTTCAACCCAGTTTAAATTAACAGGTAATTTGTAAATGTCACTTCAGGTTAGGCCGCTCATTTTGTTTCTACTCTACCAATGCAAAGTCTAGGACTAATTTTTCTTGTCTTCTTTTAATAGGATTTTCATTTATAAATAGAATTATGTTCTGAAAATAAATTACAGTAAGTGATGCACAGAACTGGTAGCAGCAGCACTTTCATAGAATTTCAAGCACCTACATCAGAAGAGATTAATAAAAACACTTCAAAGGCTAAATTCTATTTAAGCAGAAGACAGCTTTTGGTTAATATTTAATCTGAGTAACTGAGATCTTGGTTGAAAATATAATTTTTTAATATCTAAATTAATTTGCAAAACAAAACCATTAATTTTGCCTGAGAGCTTTCATAGTGCAAAAGTTTGGGTAATTTATTAAAAAAAAAAGTTAAAAATGCATTTCTGTAGTAAAAGTCCCTATTTTAATATGGAATTTATTTCTAATTTATTTATATTCAATTCAAATATATTTTATTTGATCAGCAATATCACTTTAGGTCTGTACTTTTTAAATGAATGCTAATATGCTCTATTGAACAAGAAAAGGAATCAGATTTTTCATGAGACTTTTTATTTTTAACAAGAGATTGCTTTTAGGTTCACTGTTAACAAATAAGCATCACCTATTTCTTAAAATACAACATACATCTGAAACAAGTAAAGTTTCACTATAATATAGGCATTGTGAAAGGAACTGATGTAATACTTTGGTATGCTGTTTTCCATTTACATTGTTTTTTAAGTATTGTAGTTACATTTGCTTTGATTGTTCACATTCTAGCATACCCGAGTGAGCAGGGAAAGCTGTTTGCACAGTGACACTATTGTACTTCTCTTCTGCTTCCTGGTGCTAGGAAGCAACTTCTCTTCACTGCATCTCTTAAGGAAACTTTGCATCTTTCCAACAGGGAGGAACACTGTTGATGTGTGGAAAGAAACCTTAAAACTTTCTGATCCATTCAGAAGATTTCTGGACTCGGGCAGGTGCTTGACTCTCCCTGCGTAGCAGAAGATGTTTTTAAGCCGCTATTGGCATCAGTAGTACACTAACTCAGCTGTGGGCAGTACAGGCCAAAATCCAGTCCTTTGATTTCATTAACCTCTCTCCATTTCATGCTCTTTTGCTGTCTTCCTGTTCCCTCTGTTTCTGCACACTCTCATTCCTGCTATCTTATTTTTTCCCCTCATTCTTTCCTTGAAGCATTTATCTGCATTTTTGTGACCCCTTTTTATAATTTTATCTTTCCATAAGATCGTTTTCCTTAAAACAAAGTATTGATCACGAGACCAAAATTGAAAGTTAGGGTGTAATAATTCAGGACATCCTAGGAACTGCTCACATCTGTTTTAGTGGGAGGTCAAATGTTACGGAATTTGGGGGAGGAAGGGATGAATAACATTGTGACAATTAGCAAATAATGCAAAATAAAAGTTGCAGAGTCTAAGTTGTTGCTGTGTTTCCCTGATGAGTGGTCTGGCAATTGCTAAAACTTTGTTGTTTTGGTGTGATGATTCCACTACTTTCCACGTTTGCCAGGCTGTCCTGGTGATTGTTGTGATTGCAGAGAAGTTGACAGAGGGCAGAACCAGAGGATGGGCAGGTCTAAAGGAACCAATTCTCCTCCTTTGACATCAAGCTTAGAAGATGTCCTACTTTGATTTGGTCTTCTTAAAACTCATGAAACTTTATGCACAGTTTCCCCTTATTGCTGTCTTAATATGACAAGAGCCAGCAGATTTTCTTGGGTGAATGTAAGTCTGTTGTGATTAACTTTGAAGGCAATTAAATGTGAAGCTGGTAAGGAGTAGAAAGCTCTTCATGCAGCAGAGATCCCTAGTTGCTTTTTCAGATAATGTACGAAATACAGCCACCATGCAATGGCAGATGACTGGCATGTGTTCTTTTTTCCTATATTAAATTGTTCCCTAAATAGTGAAGTAGAAGCAGGGATTCTTCTCAGTGACCTGGTAACTAGAAATGCAAGAACTACGCAAAGAAGTTTTGGCACTGGGCCTCCAGTGATGAGTGATTTTATTATCTACTGCTCTAGTAATTAACATAGAAGAGATACATACATGGGAGACTGCAATATAATATGACACACTAACTCTCAGTTAAAGAGCTGGATCCTATCAGTTGTCCTCTGCGCAGTTACACTTTAAGGCTCCACTCAGACAACATTTTTATTGTTTAAAATCACGTATCTGTATGTATCCTTGTTAAACCTTTAAGCATAACAAAATCTGGTTGCGATATCATGGTAAAAACTAATTCAGATGGTTTAAAAACAGTGTTTTTAGTGACATAAGCAGTATCAGAAACCACTACAAAACGTTTCTGAAAAAACAATTTTCTTTGTGCATTACTACAGAATTACTGTCAGAAACATAACTTTTCTATGTAAATAGTCACCATTTTGTTAATAATTAACATTTAAGGTGTTTGTTTATTCTGAATGGCAAAGTAGCATTCATGCAGGATGAGTCTGGAACTTGACAAGAGAGTTGTGATGTATTAAGTACTAACTGAAGTGCCCCCACCATGAATTCATTATAATTACTAGGAATGCATGTCTAAGTGGAATATTTTCTAGTACTTTTGTGGATTTTAGCTGTAACTGCTGCATCAGTCCGATTTTCCAGATACCTTATTCTGGGTTCGCTAGATGATCAGCTCAGGTTTGTTACATTTTCCCTCTGTATAACATACAAAAGATTTTGTGGCGAAGCAGAAGGAAGTTTGGGCCTGGTTTAAATGGCCTTAATGTGAATCAATAAAAGGGAGTATGATGAAACTAAGGAAACTGACCTTTATGTGAACCAGCTCTGGTGTTCATGAAATTTGAACTAACTCTCAGTTCTAGGAAGACTGTGAAACAGCTAGTACTCTGATATGCTGACAAAAAGGAATCCACTGTGATATAAATGCCTGTCTGACCATCAAAATTAAAGCAGAGAAGTAGAAATTTATTGCCAACTGTCCCAGAGAAAAATATGTGAGATAGATAGATGTGCACTGCTTTCTCTGGGATGACATCTGGAGGAGCACTTATTGTCTATCAAAGTTATTGCAAAAAGAACTGCTGTGTCATTTGCCCTAATTCCACTTAAATACCTGGAGATTCTTTCAGCAATTAACTGTGTGATGCCTTGGATGATTCTTTGAGGTGTTTGGGTTCACTCTACTTCAAAAATTCCATACAAGGAAAGAAAGATACAGATTTATCTTTTTTTTCCCCGTTTTTCATCTTGTTTTTGTTTATCTGAGGAGGTCAGATTAGTGAGAAAACTCCATGGAGGCCAATCTGTGACGCCATTCCGGAGTTCATTATTATAACAAAAAACCCTAGTATTTCTAAAAGTGCACCAATATTGAAACTTTGTTGTCCTTGATCCTTTACAGCCAGGAGATTAAGCAAAAATTCAGAAGATTGTTATTTCACTAATTCAAGAATCTACCTTTTTAAACCTGAAGTTTTCTTTCCATTATAAATTATCTCGGTAATACGTTTCTTACGCAGAAGATGTGATTATTTCAAGGAATCACATCATACATTTGAAGCACGATTGAGTACAGAAGTCATACTACTCTAAGGAAAGCATAGACCAAGATTATCTCAAGTTTGATATGTAGTATCAGTGTGATTTGAAGCATTCAGTTCAGCAAATAGCTAACAGTTGAAACAGATGAGGGCAATCTTCCTCAAAGCTGCTGCATTAGACTGAGACAAGATGGCATTCATGTAAAAATGAAAGTTTATCTTTGCGAGCAGGAATGCTATAGTTTGACTGTTTTTCAATTAAAAGTAGGATTCCATAGTGCATTGAATCTGTCACAGTGAAAAATGTAGGCTGATTGGTAATAATACTGCTTTGTAATTATTACCATTATACAGTCCAGATGTCTCATGAGAGTGTGATCCCTTGATTCTATTTGGTTTTGTACAGACTGTAGAAGAAGCAATTCCTGAGCTGTAAGGCCAGTAAACTAAAGTGTAAGTCTCATGCAAGTAGATTCAGGAAGCTTTTCCGTAGTAGTTATTGATGGTGTTGCTGAAAGCAATCTGTCACGCTGAAAGCAACCGCTTCTTAGCCTTACATTCCATGCTTGTTTTCTCACTTTGACATTTCAGGTACTGAACAACTAAGAGTGGACTTTCTTGTTAAAGAAGGTGATTTTTCAAAGTTAAATTATCTTCTACATTATTTTCTTAAATTGATAGAGTTTAGTGAAAACAAAGTTCTATACAAACTTGTTGAAATACATTGCTTTTTTGAAAATAAAGAATTTTCAAAACCCTCTTCTAAATATTCTTAATGCAATTTTAAAATGAAATAACTACTTGCAGGTGCCTGTGTTACAAAGTTTAGCATTTTTTTTCTTTCCCATGAATTTATAATTGTGAATTGAAGAGGAATAGAAATCGGTATAGGCAAGTGTTCTCCCACAGCATCATCCACCTTAGTGGACTGATGACAAGTGAATGCTTATAACAGGAGGTAAAATTCAATTGTAAATGTTTCTTCTCCAGCCAGATGACTCATAAAGGTGTAAAACATATTTATCTTTGTCAGACCATCTCTCCGACTGCTAACAGCACACCAATTGGCACTATTGCTATGTTAGCCACAATCTAGACAGCAAGTATCGATTAGAAGACACTGTTTCTAATTGTACTAATTAGATTGCAAATTTTCATTTTGTTTCAGAAGTTTTTTGAAAGTGTTCAGCTTTTTGAATGGATAAGATGAGGTCTATGCAGGATATTGTTTATTTGCTGTCAGGTCAACTGGTAAGAGTTTGCGTTGTGAGTGTAGGGCCCAGACTTCCTTCCAGCCCTTGCAGCCTGTACAGATGCCTACATGATTCCTTGCACTGGGTTTTTTTTGCTTCTGCATAGGACTTCTTGGTTTTGGAAACCTGTGAAGTTATATACACACACACGTCCACTGAAGTTGAGTAACTAACACAAGTCTCTTCTGTGTATGTTATAAGTGCTTTTTTTTTTCAGTTCATACTTTTCCAGAGACTCTCCATCTGTGCACAGTGAACCTGTGTTTAGAGTCATGCAGTGATAGATGCTGTTTTCCATCAAATTATCTGCCTCACATGTTGCATAGGCTGTAGCACCTACAATGAAAATTCCTCTATGTAATGGTAATTGAATGTTGTGCTGGAAAACTGGATACTTACAATGTCTGTTAAGCTTAAATCTTTTTAAAAAGCAGGGCAAGTGAGGCCTACAGTGAATGCAAAAACCTCACATTCCTTCTGCCCCAAGAGCTCCTGGGACAGGGAAACTGCAAAGGAGCCAAAGGAGACAGGCCTGCTGTGAGCTGCGTCCTGAAATGGGCTGGGTTTTGATGAGGTTTTTTATGATGTTTAACTGGCATTTCTGCCAAGAGGGACTTGTGTCTTTAAGGGACACAGATTGGAAATGAGAGGACTGTTTCCGAGGAAACCCACAAAAGCCTGGGATAGTTATTGGTCTGTGTGCACCAGTGTGAACAGGGAGAGAGGGGAGATAATGGTGACACTGGCCTATAGCAGATCTCTCATCCTGATGTTCTTGCATGAAGTCTGTGGGAGTGTGTTTATCTGTCATTACTTTGTGGCAATCCCAGGCATGGAATAGCAGAAGCTGAAGGTAAAATCACCTGAGCTCACACATCTGTCAGTGAAGTGAGGAACAGAGCAAGCCATGGCTGGGCAGAGGGGCAGCACTGCAACAGCTGAAAGATACCATCTGTTCCTGTGCCCTGAACCAGTTCGACCTGGGTCTTGCTACAACAGCAAGAACAAGGGGTTGCAAACCATGAGCCGGAGGGGAAAGCAACATACTGCCTCTGCATGGACTCCTGAAGAAGAGTGGGATGTGTGAAGTTACAGTCATCCATTCTATCTTTAATGAAAACAGGAGTTGATAAACTGCAACTTTGCAAGCAGAGAAATCATGTTTCTAATTTTCGCATCAGAAAACTTTGTGTAATTCTCTTTAGTTTCATGTGATGGCTTGCAGTTTTGCTGTAATTCCCATAAATGTAAAGCCAACCTGTGTTGCTGCTGGTAGCAACAGTACTACATTTGTGTCAGCTGACCTGAAAGAATTGTACTTGCATTACCCCATGGAGGCACGTTCTGATTTAGTGAAGTGCTTGGTAACTGCAACAGGTCAATAGGAAATATACTTGAACAAATACTGTGTTGCATAATGCTTAACAGTAAGGAGAAGCAGAGTTAGGCATCTCAGAAGAACCCGAGATGTGTAGGTGTGTTTAACCTTATTAGCTCTGTGTCTCAGCTTCCCACTTGTAAAATAGTTTACAATTAAATGAATCAAAGGGATGTTCTGTAAATAAATTCATTAATGTTTGTGAAATGTTCAGATAGCATACCATGGAGAGTAATAGAGTGTCCCTCAAGTAAATAAAAATTTACTGAAGAATGCAGTTTGAAGAAAATATGGATTGAAGAAGAAGGACTCTGAACAGTAGGGAGGGAAAAAAAATTGAATACTTCACAAAATCTTCAAGTAGAGAAACTAATTTTAAGAATGTTTTGTCTTTGTAAGTCTGGACTGTGTTAGCCATGTAGAGAGCAATGCTAAGAAAGGAAAGAACAAGATAAAATGCTTGCCAGGGTTCCCTCAATTGTTTTTCCTGAACTGCTCTTAGTCTGTATTGGGACCTTACACTGTTCCATTGGATCAAAAAATGCTTCAAATAGTACTAGAATAGTACTAGCTTTGTGGCTGTATGCTCTGGAGAAGCGTCATCCTCTGCCCCTGGAGCAGGAAACACTATGAGCCTTCATCCTTTGCTTATGGCAGCTGTGAGTTGAAATGGGTGAGAGTACTTTTCAGGTTACAACATAACTGGCGTTTCTTAACAAAGCCTTGCATTCTTGCTGGATAAATGGGAGAAGGTGAGTGGCACATCATAGTCATTTTTATGCCAACTGAAGTACTCTTTTTAGATGGTTCCCTTCAGAGTTTTAACTGTGAAAACCTACTCTTAAAGATAACTCAATCAATAAAGCAAGGGTATAAGCTGTTAAAAAGCAAGTTATCTCCAGGTAGATGCACTTAAATAGATGTGAGAGACAGCATTTAACAAAACAAAATTTTATTTATATCCTGGTGTCATTGTGTGGCTTTTAAATGAAATTAGTGAAGAAATGTACTGGATTGTATTTCTCAGGTTTAACTCTTATGACTATGCAGTTGCATTTTGGGTTTTGTATTGGACTTTATTGATTTGTGCTATTGTACTGTTATTAAAATATCATATTTAAACTGCTAATGAGATCAGATTAGGCTATTTAGTCTTTTTGACACATAATAGGACAGCCTAGAAATTTAGATGCTAAGACTGAAAGTCTGGGTGATTTGATTTGCGAAGTGATGAGAGTCTATGCTGAATATAAGCAATTCTAAGGGATAATATATGCAGAGAGTACAGTGCAACTGAGGAAAGGTTGACTGTGGGAGCCTGATGTCCATTGGCTTAAGGTCTAATGCTTTACATGCAAGAAGTGCTTATGGCTGGATTGGTTGGAGAAGTCTTAAGAGTGCACCCAGAGCAAGGTAAAGCTTGAGCTCACTGCACTGTACCTATTCTGGGGCTACCACTTGGGCGCTTCTCAGTAGGGTTTAGCTCATCATAGCTGTAAGAAATCTGCTAACTTCACTGAAAACATGATGTGATTACATTTCACAGATCGTTTCAAGTGTGTAGACTCCAATATCATGCATGTTATGAGAGCTGTCTGTAAAGCAGCTACTTGTGAGAAATATGTCATGTGTGTAAGAAAACTACCACCATTCAAGACTAAAATACCATACTACATTAGCCAATTTGTTCCAGGAACTTTTCTTTCTAATTTGTTGCTAGCCCATGCTCAGTAGATGCAAACTACTGCCTAGTCTGGTCTCCTGAAGCACAAGTATGTAGCTGGAAAGAACAACTTGTATCAGCTGGGCAGATATAATTAAAGTTTCAGGCTTACTTTATACCCAGGTGGAGACTTTGAAAGACTTAAGGGAATTTAGTGCTAATCCAAACCTAGTATCATCCAACCGACGACATGATGGGCAGCACAGAACTGTAATTGGAAGGGCATTGGAGGGGGACTTTGAGAGATTACAGGAGAGAGAGAAGAGAGGATTAGACAAGCACAGGAATAAGTACAGCAACTTCAGAAAATTACCTAATGCAATGCAGTTCTTGTATCTTTATGATATTCAGGATTCTAGGCTTGTCAGAGAGTACAATACTACACACCTTTCAGTTCTGTAATAGAAATCTGCATCTGAGAATGCAAACTGTCAAAGCCTTTACAAACTAAAGGAAGCAGCTTAGGAAGATGTAGGCAGTTCATCTGACAATGCCTCCTGTTAATCTTACCACATTAAATTCTCTTTCCTTATCTTCAGATCTACTAAAGCAAGAAAACTGATCAAAACTCAGAATGCTCTTCCTTACATCATACAGCATGTGACCTCACAGGTGTGGGGTCTGTGATCCACCTGAACCCACAGATATTGCTTTACATTCAGATAGCCTCTTTGAAGGGCTTTTATGAGAAATTTCCTATTCATTTAAATGGCATCTTCCAGTGCCTGGTAGTCCCTCTTTCTCATGTCATACGATCATTTATTCCAATAAGTACTCAGGAGTTACAGTTAGGGATTAAAACAAGCTACCAGTTTTTGGATCCTCTTTTGGTTTTCCATCTTCTTTCCTAATGTTGCTTTCACACTTATTTTTGGTTCCTCACAGTTCTGCTTTCCCTCTCTTTAATTTTGCTGTTGCTCTTTTCCTTGATTCTAACCCTGCAAGCCATTTATTCTCTACCTCAGTTTTAGAATGAATCTCTGTACTGTTCTTTCACTGCCAGTCTTCCTGTCTCTACCTGATGGTTAGTGGTATTTTCTAGCCATAACGTGAGTAGAATTTGGCAGGCAGCAGAGCACTGGTCTTTAGGACCAGACTGCCCAGAGAGAAAGCATGGCAAGGATGACCTCCTGAGAGGTCAGAAAAGGTAGATTTTAAAATTAGATGTTGTTTTGCAAGGTATATAAGGGGAACTAATGTCTGAGTATAAAGTATAGGACTTTTTTTTTCTTCTGATTTTATCCATTATTATATTTTAAGGAGCAATTGCAGATGAAAAATGGTTTCACTGTAGTTGATCCAAGAAGGCAGAAGGAAATCTAGGATTTTCTGGGTAACTCCTGTTAGGGAAGAAACTGAGGCATGTGATTCTGTAAACACATCAGTCAACCAGAAACTCTTTTAGCTTACCAAGCCCATTGTAACATCACTACCTGGAAAACTCTATAGGCTTTTTCTTGGTTTGCAGTGATGACTGCTTACACAAAGTAAGTCTCCGTTTCGTTTCTTTCACTTCATATTGCTTTCAACGAAGATCTAACAAAGCCACTTTTTTAGGTCAGTTTCCTTTCTGGAGTCATCATTGCCTTTACTATGACTCTTTCTGATCTATTAAGTGAGTATGAGGAAATGTGCCACGTTTTCTTTACCGTCTCCTATCTTTTTTTTTTTTTCTTTCCTTTCAATGCTGCCTGCATTCTATGGATATCTTTCTGTTCCACAAACACCTTCAACCTCATAGAACCTGCAGAACTGATTACTCAGCCAGGAAGTGTGTTTCCTGTAAATGACTCTTTTCTGTTTTCTATCTTGTACTTGCCTTTTGTGTGCACTTCTCTCACATCCTGGCCAAAAAAAAAAAAAGCAGCAAAATAACAAGAAAATCATGTCATCGTAGAACACTTCTAAGAGAGCACTCGTAGAACTCTTCTAAGGGTTCTAAGAGACTTTGAAAATGAGTGAGAGCTTACATGTTTCAGTTTATATTTATTGCAGTGTTTTAAAAAAATAATAATCCCAGTCTGCCCCATGGCTAAATAAAAATGGTTCAGACTGTAGGATAGTGTCAGAATAAAAAGTCTACTAATAATAAGTCTACTGTCATATCAGTAAATATCACATCTGCATAAGTCATCAGAAACAGCAGCAAGTGTCATCAAAGAGTACCTACAAAAGCAAGCAACCAAGAAAGTAGTCATTTATGACCACAGTAGCAAGTGATGTTAGCCAGAATGGAAGAAAACGTAAGGAGTTTAATTACAGTATCCAGGCTGGCCAAACTCCTAAGAGATATTCATTTCCACCAAAGCCTAGATTACCATGAGCCCTGGGAGAAGCAGAATGTTTCAGGTAGCACAGTAATGATTGCTCTGATGAATTAAAGGACACATTCAGAGATTCTTGTCCAAATCCTTTTGGTAAAGGAATGATAACACCAAAATGGCTCTTGAAGGCAGCCTGGACTTAAAGAATGGAGGAGCCATGATGAAAAATGACTTCCCTGCAGACCAAGGATGTTTCCTAGATTCTGGTCCCTGCTTGAATAAATGGATGAGTAGGTTACACAATTTAGGCTGAACAATGATGGAGTAAGCAATACTTTTTAGTAAGGAGAAAAGTCTCCAATTCCCTTTAACTAGCTCCATGCTTAATTGCAGATCTATGGAATGATGTTCCTGTTGTAATGCCCAAAAAATCCTGGCACC
The DNA here is from genome assembly GCA_013399175.1 of Odontophorus gujanensis. Lineage (NCBI taxonomy): Eukaryota > Metazoa > Chordata > Aves > Galliformes > Odontophoridae > Odontophorus > Odontophorus gujanensis. The sequence goes on from VXAB01006411.1 coordinate 370,654, forward strand.
TATATTTCTATATATTTTTTTATATTTTTTTGCTATGCTAACATCCAAACTTGGTATGGAAAGACAGTTCCTACTCCAGCCCCGACCAATATACCTTTGTTTAGGAAAGTTTTCTAGGCCTAGATGGATGGGAGTGTTTTCATAAATACTGACACATTGCTAATGATGAAATAGCTTGGCTAATTAAGTTCTAGTGCTATGCACTTACATGGCTGATCAGTACTAAAGCTATTCACTTGATATCATTTTAATCTTTAAAATGCTAGAAAAGCTATTTGAAATGAGTAGCTTACTGTAACTGAACAGACAGAGACCACAGTCAATAAGTAAAGTGCTCATTCACCAAATTGCTTTAGCAAGGTTGTACTTTGTAAAAGATTTTGAAGCTGGACATAGTGTTGAATTGAAGCCCATCAACCATTCCCATCATTTATTTTGATTTGCTAAATAATCTGAAGAGATTCAAATGCCAGGAAAAAGAGATGGGTAAAAGGGCTACCAGGTTAGTCCTCAGTGCTTCTGCCATTGTGTTTTGGGCACCACTGAAGATAAATACAGTACAATAAATTATGTGACACAAAAAATTACATCTAAACTTTGCCTTTGTTTTATGTTGCTTTCAATGTGAGTTGACACAGGAAGTGTTATGTATTGCTCCATAAGAAGACATAACACAGTTCTCTGGTACCTCAAATTCTCAATTAGATGATGCTGGTAATGGTTTGGAGAGCAGCTGTTTGACTTGCTCAAAATTAAACAACTTTCTTGCAGTTAACAATCACTTGCCAGTGACACAAGTACCAGCCTACAGCACATAACTTCTCCAGTAATATTTATTAAATATTGTTTCTGAGTAGTATACTGGAAGAAAATCCAAACAGTGGTGAAGCTTTGAGGGCTATATTTGTATTATATTTTAACAATGTATTTTATCAGTATAGCTTGCTTTAAATTTGCTTCAAATATTAAACAGATGCTGGCTATAGTATTTGGTTGAATTGTTTATGGGATCAAAATCAAACTAAATGTTCAGAAAATTTTCAGCAAGAGTTTCCAGTTAATGAAAGCACCATTTGTGATGTGCTAAACATGTATACACATAGGTATTGCCCCATTTATCAGACATGAGAGCTAATTACCTCATCCACTGCTATATTTCTTCCATCCTCTGCATTTCAATTCCCAATATTAATACATAGGTGGTCAAGCTGACCATCGAATAGCCTACATGAGCATGAATGCATTAAATAATTTAATGTTAGAAGAGTTTATTAAACTGCCACATTCTAATCAGCATGCGTACCTGCCTTCATTAATCTTGCACTGGTCCATGGTGTGCCTCTACAGCCGACACAGTGTGTGCTAATGTTAATAGGAGCTCTTAACAAACAGGATCAGTTAATCAAGGAAAATTTACTATTAGCCATATGACCACGCATACTGAAATCTAATTACAATCAGATTTAACCTCTTCATTACCGAATTCATCCAAATATTTTACTTATCACTTGTGATACTAAATTATTTCAAACTAAGACATGATTATGCTCATTTGAACAGGAAATACTTGCATCAACTCACTATTATTAAGCAGGGAGTCTTTCTGTTTCCTGTGTTTTTAATGTACAGTGTGAAATGGGTTATTGTATTTATTGTTGAAAGCAAGATATGTAGTACTGAAAATTACTGCTTGAATAGAATATTGATAAATGAACCCTAGTATTCTGGATTAATTCAGATGGAATTTAGTGCTTGGTAAATTATCAGTTAGCACTGGGTGGGTATAGTTTAGAATATGCAGTTGTTTTAGCAGCTAAAGCATTTTAAGTTCTTCATCAGTGTTTCTTTCTGATCTCAGCTGAACTATATTATTTTACAACACTTAGCTATTTTTATTAGATCTTAGACTGTGATTAGCAATTAAGCTATATCAGTGGTCATGATTCTCTGAGTCTGTCTGCAGGAGGGGAGAGACTGGAATGGTCCTAAGAAATTAGTAGACCTCAGTTTGATAGAAAAATGGTAAATGGTGATAGTTCTATTTTAGAGGGTTTTTTATTATTTTTGTTTTTTTTTTCTTTTATATTTTATTTTATTTATAAATGTCCTTTTTGTGTATGCAGAGAATCAACAGAATTAGTCCATAATAGAGAAGGTCAAGACTGTTATTTTCTTTAGGACCCTGCATGATATTTTGCTTAGAAGAGCAATGGATTTTCAAATGATAGTAGAGTGCAGAATACTGAACTGAAAATGCTGAGAGAGTCACTTGCATGAGAAGCTTATTGTCCAAGAATATCCATGTTGCTGAACATCTCCTGCATGATAATAGGTGTTGATTGGGCCATAGTAATGGAATGTACTGACTTTGGCACCAACCATTAGGTTTGGAGGCACTACTGATCCCTTCACGTGTCTCCATCACCATGCAGGCTTTCGTGCCACTCCTCCACTTGTCGCTCTTCCTCATCCCTTCTCCGTTATTCCTCCTCCTTCTCCATTTCAGTATTTAAACTTAGTAGATTCAGCAAAGCAGGTAAAGCCCTGAGATGGTTCTTTCTCTGCAAAACCTCTTTGTTAAAAGGCTGCCATTTGGTACAACCTATTATTTAGGCTTATTGGATCCACCAGTTTTTGCATTTTCTACCCTCTAGTTCTTCCAGCTTTTGGCTTTTTTTTCCTTCTTTCAACTTCTCTTATCTATTTCCTATTTTATCATTTTACTCTGGTGCTACTCTTACTTCCTACTTTAATATTTTACCTTAACTTTAATGCAAGGTACGTTAAAACACTGCTTTGAGTATGTGTGATGTTTTGAATATACCTTGCTTTGTTCTCTGAAAATTCTTTTAGAAACAGTAATTTTTATTTGACCAACCTGCTTACTATGCTTGATGGATGGAGTCTTGCATTGCACATAAAGCTGGGATAATCAACTAGCGTCTAAGACCAATGACAATTTCTCCCCAACATATTGTAGATCTTGTAGTATCATCTGTGATGGTAGTTCAGTTTTATCCCTGATAAAGACTGACAAACCCAAGGAACTGAACTTTTTCTGTGTGCCAAAAACTAGATGAGTCTTCATGTTTGCCTTTACGTAGCAGCTAGTATCTGCTAAACTATATACTTTTCAAGGTATGTGACTGCAATCGGAATGAAAGCATGGTTATTACCCAATTGAGAATGCTGCAGTATCCACACTTTCAAGGCATCATGCACAGTACTCTTCACATTTGGGGAGAGAGCAGCCCATTCGAAGGTCACTGTCAAACTTGTTGGGAAACTATAGGATAATAATTATTTGACTGCTATGAATGTGATGTATTGGTGGTGGAATGAGGGAGAGAAAACTTTCTTCCAACTGAGCTTTTTTATGTTTAAAATACAGTGGATTTTTTTTGTTGTTTGTTTTGTTTTTTCCCAGCACATCTAATACTATGAATTATGACGTATTTCAGGACTGTATTGTTATCTGGTGCTCTGAACAAACCCAATAACACAAAGTCTGCACTAAACAGAGGAATAAATGACATAACACAGTCTGACTATTCATTTGTAGAATATCCTTCCTCTGATCTGCTTTCCTTTTATACTTCTGGTGCTTTTGATTGCATCTCCTGTACAAATCTAACCACAAAGGAGAGCACTGATAACTTGCTGAAAGTACGAATCCAGCATGGCAGAAGAATTTAACACAGTAGTATATGACTCAAGTATAATGTAGTTTGGAAATGCCATATGATAATCCTACAAAAAACCCTATTCATCAAAAGGCTTCTGCTGTCGGATGCTGATGATGCTTTGATTATTTTACACGTTATTTACACTGGATATAGTTAGAAGGCATATTCCAATGTGTGATTCAAGATGAAAAGTAATACTTTAAAGGAGAGGATATGTTCTTTGTAGAGATGTTAATTTTGATTGTAGGAAAGAGGGGAGATATATTAATAAAATTGGTTGGGACATATCAGCATTTTGAAATTACTCTTAAAAAGTGAGTGGATGTATAACATGAAAGTATTTTTAAAAATTTAACATTACATTAAAGTGGCTGCTAGAGTTCTGTGACTGGAAATTTGTAAGCTAAAGGAGATATGACATTTACAGTAATGAAATCAGGATGGTCAGAAAAAATGTCTGAAAAGGGCCTAGACTGGAGAAAAGAAGGACAATTCAGCAAGATTTGTGGCATTGTATATTATGGAGCAATACTGAGCTCATGTCAGCTGTTTAATACTGGGAACGTGTGTTCATCAGTCCAACTGAAGAAACAAAAAAAAAAGAGGAGAGGGAGAAATTGGGCAGAGTTCTGGTGCTGTGTGTGCTGAGCATTGCTGAAGGGAGCAGGCTGTTGGTGGTAAGCAATGTAGGGGAGTACTGCTTGGTCCATGAAGGGGCACAAAGAATTGCAAGCAAAACCAAGGAGTAATGAATGCTACAAAGGTTACAAAACATTTTCCGTTCCCTTCCCTATTCCCTTCCCTTCCCCACATTGCCCTGCACTGTGCTGAATTGCATTGCTTTAGAAGGAAATTATTTTCTTCCAGCATCTCCCTGTAAGAGCAGGTAATATGAGTTGTCCTAAAACTCAGTACTGGCCTTTTCAGATGAACCCACTCCATGGATTCTTTTGCTTTCCACAGGAAAATGAAAAGTGCTGATATAATTTCCTTATAATTTTGAAGGAATTCATTGTTTCTCTCCAACCCTGGCTTACCAAGCAGAATTCTACTTGTGGGCTGACAAGTACTGATATTGATGATGCTGAAATTATCTCCTGCCAGTGTAAGGATTTCAAGTAAAAATATTCCTTATCCCAAACTTTAAGTTGTAATCTATGTATCAGGAAACAGTGGTAAATTAAATTCATAAAAGGTTTCTCTTAATTTTATGTCGGGGTTACAATGGTCCACTGCCACAATTTACTAAAGAAAAACACTAAATAGTATTTGCCACTAAATATTGATGTATTTTTATTCATTTTTTATATTCTTTTTTTTTTAAAACAAAACAAACAAACAAAACTATTATCACGTTTGCTGAATTTCCTACACAAATCAAATAGCAGAGAAAATAAAATGGGGCATAAATGGTTTTAGAGAACTAACATTAGAGGGAATTTGCTGAAGGAGCTCGAAGGCCAGATTAAAACATTTTCCAGACCTGCTGTGAGCTTATCTTAAAACATGACCAAGATAATTGTTTTATTTTTCTCTACTGCAACATATGGAAGAAGTTCCTAAAAAGATAAGAAGTGTACGCACAAAGTGCAACTGCAGCATAGTGTTACACTCCCACATAGTTTTTCATTTAATGTGTTCCCACTACCACCTGGCCAAACGGAGATGAGAATTTAGGAAAACATGTTCACGCTCGAAGAAGTGTTCAGTGTTTTGCTATTCCCTACCACACTTCACATGATTTCTCTCCTGCTTCTGTTTCTCAAGGGCTAAATGTTCCAGGGAATCACAGTTCCTAGTAAGTGGAGTAACCACAACAAAGCTCTTCTGGAAATGAAAACTACATCCAGCCTCTTCTGCTTTTATCTGTAAGCAAACCCACACTTGTAAACCCATAACTGCCTTTGTAGGCTGTGATGTCTAAGGGAGTTAGGCACTTGTTTATAAATCCCATCTTGGAAGACACATCTGAAGAGGTTTATTTCCTTATTCTTTGTGATTATTTGGCGTTAAAAGATAAAAATGTTTTCCCTGTGATAACTTTTTTCTTGCCACTTTCCATTAATGCTGTTATGCTGTTTTCTGTGTTGCCTGTGGTTCACAGACTGAAGATGAAATTGTGTACAGCTTCAAAATATAGAAGTACTTGTATTCAAAAGAAATTATAGTAGATTTTAGATTATCTGAATATTGTGAGATGTGAATGAGGCGCTTTTCAGAGAGAAAGCTGCATTAGGCCTTTCTGCAATAATATGATACAATTTCTGCAGTGGTGCAGATACCACATACATCTGGAAGCAGAGGTGGGCTGCTTTGCTGGTTAGTTCTTGATCAGCTCCAGGCATCTCCTAGGAGAAGCACGCAAGAATCAAGCAAGGCTTGCAAAAACATGCTGGCTAGTTCTTAATGAAAGGAAAGGGAGTATCTATCACAATTGTAGTGCATATATGTGTGACAGAGTGAGAAACGCACAGCGTCTGTATGCTACTAAGCCAACAATAGATATAAAGGGTTGTGGAGATCAATGCCCATTTTTGAGCTATTTTATTAGGATCTCCTTATTCTGCTAAATTTTAAAAATCAAAGTTGCAGTATTCCCTAATGGGTGATCTGATCTCTGAATCTTACTTCTGCTCCTTCAAACAGAAAGGCATGCCAGCAGCAATAACGACTGAGAATTAACTCTGGAATCGTTGCAATATTTTTTCTTGCAATAAATATAATTTATTCGACCTCCCCCTCAGCCTGCAAAGAAGAAATAAGTGAATGAGCCCCAAAATTATACTTCTGCGTTTTCTCCCCCAACTTTTTTATTCACCACTGGGAAGTTAAGTTTTAATGATAACAGCAAATTTTACATGTTTACATTATGGCTGTTTTTGAGAGGTTTTTTGTTTGTTAGTTTGTTTTGTGTGTCTGTTTTGTAGACTAGCTTGTCAAGAACTGCTCAGTTTTGAAAGTTAGAATATTTATGACATTTCAAATGTTTTAAAAGCAGAATATTTCATGATTTTCAAAATGCTATCAGAATTTCACTGTTGTTTGAAATATCCTTCTATTGTAAGAAAATTACTTGAATGAGACAAAACAAAATACTCCTTTAGTGCTCAAATGCTATATAAAGTTTACATGTGGTCTGAACCAAATTTTTAACTTCTTGGTTTGCTGAGCATTTTTATTTTGTTTTGTTTCTTTTTGTTTTCAGGTTAATCTAAAAAGAATCTACCTCCAGCCCTCTCCCCTGCCCTGCCCTTGTAAATGCAAGTGATTGAAAATCATCTTTCAACTTTAGATAACCTTAACTTTGGATATCTTATCTATTAGAAAGAAAAAAAGAGAAACAAAACGTATAAAGCACACAGTTGTTACTGAGAGTAACAAATATTCATGGGAGTGTGTTTCAAAGAGTCAAAGACTGACATTTACATCCAGTGCCAGATCATATGTCCTATGGATCTCAAAGGAAGGAAAGTTCTGACTTGGGGTTTTTCTGAAAACTCATTTCTGGATCAAAGTAGATGTTTGACATGATTATAATTCAATCAGATGATAATGGTCCCATCTGGTAATAGAATTGCAAGTCAGCTGAGACTGATGAAGGTGACATTTTACCTTCTTTCCATCCAAATTCTTCATTCAGGAGCTCAAAGGACCTATAAATCTGATATCCAGCTCTTCTCCTCACTTTCTGATGGCTTGTCCAGTTTTAAGTCTTTTTATCTTCTCATTTTTTGCTGAGACTGTTCATGTATTTCATCTCCTAATGAATGTTATAAAATCTTGCTTATTTCCTCTCATTTCATAATCCAGTAACTTTTCCCACCTTAAGGTGACAACATGACAATTACTCATCTATGTTTTGGCCTTTTAATTGTTGCTTTTTCTTGCTTGCTATAAAGTCTTAACTAGAGAAAGAGTTCAGGATGTACTCGACTGTCTGTACCATTTCTGTAGCCGTTTCCACAAGAATGGGGTAAGCGTAACAAATGCAGCTGTTTTTTTAGTACTACCGTTAACTTTCCCTGAGATGGGGAATTGTCTTGTTTCGATTCATATTTGAACATATTAATACTTTCTGCCTAATTAAAATAAGCAGTGATGAAAAGTCTGATGATGCTTCCCAATTCAATACAGATTACTTTCATTGGGAATGAGGTTTGCATGCGAAGTTCCCCTGCAGTTTGTGATCTTGCTCCTTTATGCCGTTTTGTCTGTGTCTGCACCTCTCTCTCTGATGAAACTGTGAGCACTGAGGGGAGAAAGTTCTAAAACCAAACCATTTTTGGCATCTGTTTCATAGGATGTTGATTTAGAAGTTGGAAAGACAGATTGTATTCGGACAGGTTCAGGAACCTCTTAAACTCAATGACAAAACTGATATTCTGAAACAATAATATAAGGAGCAGTGCTCCAAAAGTACTGCCTGCTGTTTTTTTTATGTTGGGCCATGACATCAGAGATGGTATGGCAGTAGAATTTGAACCTTCCCAGTAATATCTTTTTTACAAGTTGTTGCCATTTGTGAGACAGCAGCAGAGGGGCAGTTTGACAAAATGGTGTCTGAGATGGAAGTGCAGATAAAACAAAGGTGTGAAACTGAATTCCTCCATGCAGAAAAAAAAAATGGGTCCTATTGACATTCATTAATGTTTGCTGTATGTTTATGGCAATCAAACATTGGATGTGAGTACAGTGAGGCAGTGGGTGGTGTGTTTCTGCAGTGGTGACAGCGATGTGGAAGGCAAACCATGTTTTGGATGGCCATGCAGATTTTTACAAGCATGGCTCTTGTTCATTGCTGATCAAAATCCACAGCTTAAGAGTATGTTGAAAATAGCATTCCTAGCTGAAAATTTTCTCTATCAAATAGTATTAATTTGGTCTTTGTATCTGTTCTAGTTTTCATGGAAATAAATAGGAAGCATTACTTTCAGAGCTACTTGTGGATATGGTGGAGAAAGATGCACTATTTGTTATCTTACATTACTGGAGATACAAGAAGCTAGCTACAGGTATAAGTTCCCTGTAGGATGTTTGTGTTACTGGTCATTGTCCACCCAGATAACAAGCCCCTGAAGGCAACAGCCATGTCAACTCATGGTACTCTGCAAATTTCTCTAAGAATTTTTCTGCAAGTTCTTCTAGACTTTATTTTCTATATGCTGGCAGCAACAAGCCGTGAAGCAGGTTTTTCTGTCTGACACTTCTCGCTCATCCCAATCACTATATTTATCGGCACACAGATTTGTTTTTTCAAATCACAACTTCAATCATAATCTTTTTATCATCTCTGAAGATTGCTTGGCACTAGCCTGAGTTTAGTTTGGTTTGGGTTTTTGTTTTAATGATGCTTCAACAAAGACCATTGCATTTCAAACAAATAAATGCTCATTCCAGCCTACTCAGAAAAACACATTGCAATATAACAGAGTAAATTTCCATCATGTAGGGTCACTGGGGGATAGGCAAAATGTGTGCCCACGCGCAGTCCATATGTAGTAGAGACTTATCTTTACTACTTACAGCCATCATTGCCAGATTTTGTTATACTTACTTTGATGAATGATATTTTATGTCTCTGATCATCTTATACAAAGAATGAGAGAGCATGAGTTTATGCACAGTACATTTGTGTAAAAGAGTGTAACCCATACTGCTGTTGGTTTGCTGCAGCCAGTATCATTGTGGATTTTTTTCCCCACATTTTACTATTTAGTCAACCTCAGTGAATTTTAAGTCTTTTGAGGTATTAAATGCTTATAATCCTACAGATGTCATGTTAAGCTTGTATAATGTATACATAAACTTTTTTCTTGTCAAGTATTGTAAAGACATTTTTAGTGTGGACAACAGCTCTGCAATATTTAAACAATATATTTAGCAGCATTTCTTCAATCAATCTGTAGCCCTATCTCACTGTAGATGAAAAAGGGGAGGAGCCTGTTGAAATGGTCTGGGAATTTCATTTTGTTCTGTCCTTTCTAAATATAATTTTCAGGAAGTGGGAAGGATGGGTGCTTAGGTTGTGGAGTTGCAAGTTCCACATTCCTATTCCTTCAGCCTTTAGGAGATTGCTGTAAAGATTGCCCTCCCTGTGCTTGGTCTCATTCCCACACTCACGTTGTTGACACCATCACCTACCTACTCCTTATCTGCAGCAAAATGCAAATACTGTTCAAATGGCGATAGGGATCTCACACCAAGTAATAGCTATTTTGTTGCAAACCATCAGTCATGTATCCCCTCTGCCCAGTGTTGTCACCAGATACAAAGAATAGGCAGGTCAAAGAAGCTCTCTTAAAACTAAGACATTAGGTCAAGCCTAACACTGAAAGTCTGGGCTCAGGAAACATAGTCTGTAGGTAGGCTGAAATCTTCCAGTTTAGAAACACTCGTTCTGTGTGAGCAACAGGGAAAATCTGGGGGAGAATAGAGAATTTGTCCAAAAAAGCAGTGTTAGCAACAACATATCCACCAGTGAAAGTTATTTTCCTCGCAGCAATTTTGCTACTAACTGGTAAATGCTGTTCCACAACCAGCAGGATAACGTTCACTGGGCAGATCCTATCTGTGCGCCCTCCACTGCCTCCTGCAGGGTGGGGTGCTTGCTACCTGCATGCGAGTGAGCTCCCAGCAGCATAGCCTGCTTCCCACTACGGCATCATCCCGCTCCTGCTACCAGGTGTGGTCTGTTAAGAACAGTAGATGTCCTCGGTGGAAGTCACTGAACTCTGCTGTGATCCTCTGCAATGGCAGTAAAGACTTTTCCCCATCAACAGCCATCTCACTCTACTACAAATCCTTCAGCGCATGCGAGACCTGTCTGAATAGCAATAGCACGAGGAAGCTCAATGGAGAGAATAAGTGTTGCACTTGTGCAACCTCACCAAAATTTAGCTGCAGCTTTCTCCCACTTCCATCTTTTTTGTTTTTCTTTTTCCTCACTGTTTGTTTCCCTGTCCAGCCAGTGCTGAGTTTGGGCAGTTTTCTATCTGCTCTCAGTGCTGCTGACAGGAGAGTAGACAAAAAGGGGATGCAAAGGGAAGTCTTGCTAGACCATCTTCACAAAGAGAGCTTCTACCATTCAGAATAAATATTTTATGCAAACAAAGAAAACCAGTGGCAGCTTATTCCTTCAGTATCCAGTGAAGTGGGGAGTCTTACAGCTTGAAACCATAGGCTTCTATCTGGTGTGTATTGATGGCTCTATTCTTCTTCTTTTAAGCTGAATTTAATGAATGATATGGCTGAATTTCAATAATCTGTAAAGACAAAAGTACCATCTAAAATATTCCTTTAACATAATTGGATATAAATTTACACCAGAAGTACAGGGAGAAAAAAAACAGCTGTTTTCTGCAATTTGGAATCTCCCATTTAGGAACAGCTCATTCAGTATCAGCTGAAACATGTGGCTGCAATGTGTTGTTGATTTACTTTATAATGTTTTTGAAGGAATACTGTTATCATGCACTCTTTTCAAATAATACCAGCAATATTATAGCTTTAGCTAAGAGGAGAATGTCATGTTTATGAGATTCCATCCTGGAGGCAGATAACTGTATTTACCGATTGGTATGATCTCCTCACTAAGTACTTGTTCATGTTTGCCTTGACTCACTGGTCTCACTATTAAGTGGACTGATAATTTACCTTCTCTCTAATTTCTGTCTGTACTAACCTTTATACTTTCCCTTTATGTTGCTAAACCAACACAATTTTTTGTATGCACAAAATGATGCAGACAGTAATTATGTGTCGCTATTGAAATAGAGGGATGATAGATTTTTAAAATAATTTTATTACTTTCTTCCTCTGTGCATCAAAGTTCCACACAGAGTGCCTGTTTTTACTTAGAGTCTTTTTTTTTTCACTGAACAGAACTTTTCAACCTTGTGTGATCTCTTTACAATTCCCTTTAGAATACATAATTGTGCTCGATCAATTTGTTAAAGGTTTTTGAAGTGTTAAAAAAGCTGCATTAAAATTATTTTCTTTCAGGTTTTATGTTAATGAACATAGGTGCTATTCAAAGCAAAGTCAGCGTGTCAAGGGAACTTTAACTAAAGTTATTCATACATAAACTAAAAAAGGAAACATCTTTAGTGGAGGAAAATACATTTAATGAGTAAGTGCAGCACACAATTCCTCCTTTCAAAAATGTCAGTTCATATTGAACCTCCATTCTAGATATCTTACAATTACTTTGTCAACAGAAGGTAGAGTAGTGATGGATGATACATTGGTTCTTGAAACCAAACTTTCTGTGAGTTACTTAGACTGAAACTAAGTGCTTTTACATTCCAGTCTTATTGATGATAGTGGTTTTATATTTATCACCCTGTCATTTCAGTTGACTGTATCAGCCTCTTCAGTGCAGGAATATGGACACTAATGGAGGTGTGTCCTTAGTGCTCTAAAGGGTCACAGATTTCATTCCACTAACACGTTCACAGCACTGTTATAAGCTCAGAAATTGTTTTGCCATTTTAGACAGTAATCTGCAGCTGTAGGTGCATAAGGCCTGCAAAAAGCTGTTTCTTACCAGTCTTTTTAGACCATGCTGCATGTTTGACACTGAATATGCTTCTTTCAAATTTCACTAATATAATGTTACTGTTTTGCAACTTACCGTATAGTAGTCAGAATTCTACCAGGGCCTTGGGAGTCCAGGATCAGATTGCAACATTTATTTATAAGAAATTCTGTCAAGAATCAATAATAGTCTTGGGTCTCAAGTTCCTTCTTTAATAATACTTTGATATGATTTGTCACAAGCTAGCCCACAGTATCCACCAGATTTTATTACTTAGCTTGCAGCACAGTCTCTCATCTTTGAGTCATGAGATCAGCCATGGGGAGACCTTTAAAAAGCTATATTCTTTACTGTTTGGTTATTACAGAAAGTCTATATTACTCAATAATATCTTTTATAAGGTGTGCTGTCACATCTTCACATAGATGTTTAACCTCAATGTAGATATACTGAATGCCTGGAGGCCATTTTAGTGACATGGACATTGTTTTTCATGATTGGATGCCAAATGTATCAACAAAAACAACAGAAGTTGGGCCTTATTTTCACAGCTTGGTAGTTCTGACTGAATTTCATACTAACTGTCGATAGCAACTAAGATTTTATTTAGAGTGTAGAGTGTAACATTTTTATTACTTGAAAGTAGCAGAAATTCTGTGAAAGCAATTTAGATTACTTTCCACTGTAATATCAGTTCCTTAGGTTCTACTGTGTATCTCAATAAACAAGATCCTACTGTGTCACTCGCATATTATAGTTCTAAATATATCAGATTTAACTCAGACCTGAAATTCAGATAGTTACAGTTGGCATTTATTTATACAGGCTAGTTTACAAAATGAATTATATGTATTGTTGACTTAAGGCACAATATGCTTGATCCACTGAATTTTTCAGTAGTTTGTTAAAAACTGCTCTGTGTGAAAACTATCTAATCAACCTATAAAATTTAGATTAATCCTCTTCCATTTTTGTGAAATTAAGAACTGAGGAGTCACAGAGGAAAACAGAAGTTTTCTCTATGTATTTTGTGAGCCATCTGAGTCACGCACAGATTAGTACAATTGAAACAAATAATAAATATATATATTTATAAATGATAATACTTTTTTTCCAAACATGTAATATGAGAGAATCATATGCTAATAACATCAAATACATTAATTCTTAATTTTTTTCTAATACTGGTATGAAATGGTTATTGTGTACTTCTATTTGAAGTTTCTTTTGTTTTGCAATGTAATCATGTTGTTATCAGAGCCTTTAATTAGGGTACTGTTGAAAAATGAGTTACTGTTTTTGGTTCAGGCAAGTTTCCTTTAGGATAGAAGAATGCACTTTTTTCAACACTACTCATAGGGAGTATGTTAGAAAGATAGTAGGTGTGGTGATGTAATTTATCAGATTTATCTTCCTTGTTTATCATTTTTTAATGTCTGTTCCAGTAAAACTAGTAAAACAGGTAGGGCTTTGTGAAAGCCAGTCCTCATGTTCAGTAAAGTTACATGGCCTGTTTCAGCTCAGAGCTAAGAATACAAAACTATTAATAGATCTGGGGAGCACTGTAATACACATATTGCAAAATAAAAATAAGTCTCAATTCTTCATTAAGAGCTAATAGTAAATTTTAAATTACACAGAGGCAACATTGAATTGACTACAGGAGTACTGTGTGCATTATTCTGGAAATGTGACATTTTCATAGAGTATTGTAATTCTGAGAATAAAGATATACATTTGTTAGACAAAAAAATTATCCATGAAAAACTACTAAAATTCTTTCCCTAATGAGAATTTAACTGATGTCTGGAGATATTTCCTTCAAAAGACTTTGCATGTTATCCTAAAAGAACTTGTTTAGTACTACATGCACTAGATTTAAGATGTTGTAATTCAGTAATATCTAACCCACTGTTTCAGTTTTTCAAATTGTATCAGTTTCTGTGAAAAGGCATGCGAAGGAAGTCCTGGGGAAATACAGATCAATATAGCATTCAGTTTTAGTATTCATTTTCAAGTATCCTTGTCAATTAATTTTGCAAAAAAAAATTTCTAAAAAATTGTTATCTAATTATGCCTCAGATGCATGATTTATATTGAACAAAAAAAAATAGAAAAAAGTTAAATATATTTTGCAATGGATATTTTGGAAAAATTAATATATTTGATACCAGCAGACATTTCATATACATGCACACACTTATGCATACACACACATATGCACATGCATACACATGTATAATAAACAAGTAGTGCAGCTATTTTCTTTATCATTTTTACCATATTTAATGTACTCTAGATTTCAAATATCTGAACAATCTACCTGCGGGTAACATGGACTGAAGTAAAAAAAAATACTGAAAAAATACCATCGAAAAAGAAGCCTAGAATAATCTATTGTAAAAACGAAATAGTATGAATTAGAATATGAACTTGAACAGTATTTGTGTAAAATAAAAGAGGAACGCCCTAAGTTCATGAAAAACAGAGAATGCGCTAACCTTAGGCGTGTCTGGTCTGGCCTGACCTCAAGCTCACAGGATGAATCTGTTCTCATCAGAGCAATTCCTTCAGCCCATGATCTGCTCTTAAGGGCTATTTCCCTCCCTCAAGTATGAAAGGAAATGTGCACATCACATGACCAAAATGTGGATGTTCCTATAATATGACCAGATTTCCATCTGCCACATCCATGCTCATCATGTATTTGTTTTCTTTTCAATAGCCTCCTTTGTACACATATACAGATTTAGCTGTCCGTCAGTGCTTCCAGAAAAGAGTGTGTTGTTAGATGCATTGAGAAAGCGTCCTGTTGCCAACAGAGAAATGTTGTTCTTTTGCAACGTGGCTACCACCTCTGCACTGCATTAACTATCCATCTAACAAGAGCATGATGAATGCTTATTTCTTTGCACATTTAAATAGCACACTAGTAAACAAGAGGCGAAACACCATGAGGATGTAACACTTAACATCTTAATAATGTAAATGCATAGTGGATATGTACCAGTCTTTAAAATTAGTTAAACGTTTCAAGATCCTTCATTCTTATTGGTTCTCCGGACTCTTATCAAGGCACTAACTCAAATGGTCAAACCTGATCAAACCAACTCAGCTTCTGCATGACTTTTTCCTTGAGTCATGTGATTTAGTAGTCAGTCCTGACAAGCTATTGGTTATTTCCGTAGTCCTGTAAAACATCTCAAAATTCAAAACAAAACAACATGAATGTTTACTAAGTGTGTGAGCTTGATGATTCTATGAAATTGTTTACAGGCATCAATAATTTTATTGGTTGGAGGCTAACTGTGGCAGTGTGATAGGAAGGAAAAGGAAAGTGTTAACTTGGGTTTGGTCTTATCAGCTTCAATCACTTCCATAAATCTGTGTTCTAGAAATGCATCTAAGTTTGTCCTGACTTCCCTGGGAAGCTCATATTTCCCTCTAGTCCCATCAAAGTTCACTTTATTAACCCAGGAGTTATAGGTTTCAGCAGAAATAAATTCTTTTAGCAGCAACAAAATGTACTTGTCGGGCTTTCCACTGGATTCTCTGAAAATCTTTCTTTTGTGTAGGAGCCACATTTTATATGCTTACCTATGGCAGCTACTGTTCTGCAGTACATTTACCATCACTTGCACTCACATCTAGATCTGTAATACTCATGGGTTCATCAAGTTACGTTTGTGTTCATCTCACTTGGGCATATAATTCACAGAACCCAAAAGGGATGGTTGCCATTTTTTAGAACATAACTAGGACACAAGAGAGCAGAAAAAATGACAGATTTTGTACTCCTGAGAATTTGCAAGAACTGCGAACGATGAACGAGAAAATCAAACAAAATTGACCATTGAAGAAAAATCCTAAATCCTGCGCACACATTCTTGACGTTCAGTTCAGCAGAACAAACAGTTATAGTTTAGATTATGACTTGTTTGCAGTACTGTTTCAGTTCTCTTCTGTTATGCTTAGTGGAAGTATTCAAATTTCAGTTCTTTGGCCTGGTAGTAGAGAAACGCCTT
Source organism: Odontophorus gujanensis (assembly GCA_013399175.1). NCBI lineage: Eukaryota > Metazoa > Chordata > Aves > Galliformes > Odontophoridae > Odontophorus > Odontophorus gujanensis. The sequence continues at coordinate 386,901 of VXAB01006411.1, forward strand.
TGAAAGGACAATCCTCCTGAATAAGCTTTTAATTCATTTCTTCAGGAAATTGACCGGAATTTACCAGGTCTATCAAATTCTCTTTCTGATGTTTTTCAGGAATGTATTTGATACTTACGTTAAGTTTATGAATGTTGCATGTACATCTCTGTAGTTGCTACATAGCTTCTAACAGACCACTTCAAAGTTAAATCAGCTGATTGGGCTGTCTTCTGAAAAGCATCTGTTAAAATATTTTGAAACTCCCAATAATTTTCAATGTCTCATAGATTTTGAATATTTTCTTTCTCTAATGTGGACCTGAGATGAGAAGTTACCCAGGATTGCAAGAAGATACTTTCAAAGTAAGAATTTAAAAGGAGTTAGAGAGAGAATAATTTTCTGTTGACCACCTTCTTCCTGGTAGAGCAAAGTAGGGGAGGGAAATGACACCAAAACAAGGAAACCTAATTTGAGCTGCTTAGTTTCCTGAAGTGAAGCACTGGTATGTTTTTAGTCTTCTGTTATTTCTATCCTTTTTTATTCTCCAGTGATATTTCTATATAAAATCCAATTTCTCTCCCTGAACATTCTGATATCCTGATGGTTATAGAGGGACTAGATGGTAAATCTACACTGCACTGTGCTGTAGAAATCAGTAGGGCTATACCAACGTGGAACTGTATACTTATTGGGCTGTATTCCCTTCAGAATGTAACATATCTCATTTAAATTTAGCTTTGGGATCTATATAGTACCTTACACTGTTCTGTGACCAAAGATAAACCTAGCCCACCATGCTGAGCTTGACGCAGTTGATAATCAGGCTTTTCTATAACAATGTCAGCTCAAACTAAAAGTTCCATTCTAGGAAGCAGAAGGTTTGTGACTTCTGGTTGGAAGGAGGAGAGAATGGGTAGAAGTCAAAAGGACAACTTCATCTCTACAACTGTGAATGACTGGGGAGCTCATCAGATGCACTGAGTTTGATCTGAAATGAGGATTATCCTTGTGTTTACTGTGACTTTACTGTGTCATGATTTTGCATCAGGTTGTTCAACATGCAGACAAAGACAAACATGGCAATTGTTGACTCCTCTTGAAAGGGAGTCGCTGCATTAATATGCTTGGACTACAGCACTGCAATGTGCATTTCCAGTAACTCATTCATTAGCTCTGAACATTCTGAGAAGGAACATACTAACTGCACAGTGACAAACATGGACCATTTGGCAGGTTCTGAGGCTTGCTGAAGGTTGGCACTGGGACACTGACTGAACTTTTAACCTTACCCACAACATTAATAATATTTAAAATGAAAGAGTACGTACTCCATGTAGGGAATGTTCCCAAGTTTGTGCCATGATCTAAGCCGTGCTGTGCTTCAGGATTCTGAACTCTGAAGTGCTTATTAATTTTTCCTGTAATTCTTAATAAAATTGTATTGCAGCATGCAAGCAACAAGGGCCTCTTTGATAATTTACTGTCTGCAAGTTCAAATCCATGTTAGTGAAGGGAACTGTCTGCCATATATTTCAGAAGTAATAAATTCAAATTCTGTTGGGATTGTAATTTTATTAGAAATTCTATGTATCTTTTGTTATTATTTCTGGGTCAAATGGATCATTATATTGATTGATCAACACTTAATTTGTTATTATCCATAAGTGTTCAGCAAATAATGAAAATATCCTGTCACTTTGTTAAAGAATGAACAAAAGAGACAGTATTAGGTTACTTTTTAATTAATTTTTTGCATGCATGTTGATCGAGCTTATATATCTCTAGGGGTTTGGCTGGCCTTTCAAACATCTGGCAGGAAAAGCTGAGTAGTGAAATAATTCATTTATATATAGAAAAGCCTGCATTTTTACCACTGTTCACTGTAAAAATAAACAACATGCAGGGTAGTACAGTTCCTGATAATGCTGTAAGCTAATGATCTTAAGCACAACAACAAACTTGTGATGTTACTGTACTAATCAAGCATTTCTATAGCATTATCAGCTTAATCTGAAAATCAAAAATCATGCAGCTCCATTCTAGGTATTAGAAGGTCTGTGTCTTCTCACTGGAAAGAGGAATGATGAGGAATTTAGGTCTATTTATACTTATTGATTTATGATACTTTCTGTTTTATAGTTATGACTGATTCTCTTGGATTTGTCAAACGTATTTTATCACAACTTCCACCAGCTGACATCTCATACAGATGTGGAAGAGAGAGGATTAAAATGCAACTTTCAGTATATATGACACGTGTATACATATCTACTATACTGTTACTTACAAGTCTTGGGGGATGAGCTCTGGGCCTCACTTTCTAACATTCTTAGTCCATACTAATCAAATTGAAGCAATGAAAGGTGAAGTATTTAGTGTTTCTGAAAACTGGAACAACTTTCTCCAGGTTGAGTAACTGGCATTTACGTTTGAGAAAATCTATAAATTAATCCTTCTGTGTCTCAGCTTGCCTATCTACTGTCTAGAGCAGGAATACTCTTGCCATGACACAAACTAGAACTGACCAGAAGTTATTCATTTTCCTGTAATAGTTGTCTTACATAGACCAGTTAGATAAAATGAAGACTGAAATTATTATTTTACATGTTTTATTGATAATGCAGTAAGCATTAGGCGTATCAGTGGTACTTTTTTCGACTGAGAAAGTTGACAAGTGTGCTTATTTTATACCACAGCATGTTGTTCATGCACATCACCAATAAATCTTATTTTTTTCCTACATTACACTATTTCTTATACCTCAGCACCAAAACAGCTCAGCATTCTTCTCTGTTTCTATTCCATGATGTGCTTGCACGTGGGACTTATAATTACTTCAGATTTCTCATAAATCCCTCCACAGTATCCTTGGCTAATTACAACTGGGCATGCTAATGTATTGTGGTTGGCGCTGAACTGCCCACAGACTGGCCAGCTGAGAGGCCAATAGTCAACAGAGCTGTTAAATTCACAGTTGAAGCCTTTCTTTCATGGAAGCACTGATTTGGCTTTTTCTTTACTATGCAGGTGCCAGTTTTCATGAAACTTATGGTAAACTTTATATCTTTACAGTTTCTGTAGTTTTTCCTCCTCCTTAAAGGAGGTGAATTGGTGGATGGACAAAAGAGCAAACAGTGCAATTTTATATACTATATCCTGTGAAAAACAGGTTATAGTGCTATCTAAAACTTCACTCAAAAAGTTATGAATATCAAACAACACTTGTAGCAGCACTCATGAAGTTGTGACAAACAACACTCAGAGTTAAGAAATATAAATATGGAATATCTTATAAAAGGTGAAACTTTGATTCATGCCTATAATCTCTGCAAGCACTGAAGTTTACCAAATGGATTTAGTTACCAAAAATTATTACATATACTACAGAAAGCATTATAATTTGGGATTCACCCGTGCCATTATATCAAAGCTAAAATTATTCCTTGAGACTCTGCAACATTCCACGTTGGTAGATACTACGTGCTTTTAACTAAAAGCTTCTCCTTTCACTTTACATCAATAGAAGTGGAACAATTAATGCTTCAAAATACAAGAGAGGCTTTTGTTCTTGTTTAAATTTTTGTACCTTAGCTTGAAAGGTATCTTGAGCTCCTTTGAAGTTTTCCTTTAATATGCTGCACCCAAACCACTTCTTTATAAGAGCCTCCTTTAACTTTTACATTTTAAAGATCTTTCAATGCAAGTCCAAATGTAACAAAAGAAAGTGATGATTGTTGAAACAGGCAGAGTTGTTGAATAGTGTAGATGCTGAATCTTATGGAAGCCATATCCTGGAAGCATTGTGTACAACTCTGGATCCGACACATAGCTGGCAGGTAGGTCACATTGTACAGAATTTGCTTCAGGCTCTAGGCTAATGTTTTCTTGAATTATTCATTCAGTTTACTAATTCATAGGGACCCCAGTTCCAAGTGGCCCCTTGCAGAGAGCCCCATTTGCCTTCAGTGGCATTCCCTCAGAAGTCTGCTTGTACAATTCTTAAACTCAGGCTTAAATGCCAATTCCCTGTGAAGCTAGTGGGTAGACTTCTATAGATTTCAGTAGGCATTGGATGAGACTGTGTGCTTTGGTAAAGAATTGACTTCTCTGCTCTCTGCATTTGAAAAAAAAGCTAACACACAGCTGATAATAACATCAACTGAAATTCTGGTTTCAGTAAAGCCTCTTTGGGCTGCAGATGGAAGGTCAACACCATGACAGTAGTATTGTTTGTTATTTCCGACTGTGCCCTGAAACGTTATGTATAGTGATATTCCTGTTCAAAAACCAGATGGAACATTTAGTAGAGTCTGTAGAATTTTTAATATATTCATGCATTTATTTAATTCCCTGAATTCCTTTTAATTCCTGATAGTCAGTGTAGAGTGTGCTTCATTTGCTGTATTGTTTAGGACATACCTGGATTTGAGTCTGTGCTACTGTCATCAAACACCATCACAAATGAGCAAATGTTGATGTCATACTGTGGAATGGCAACAGAGCCACAAGCTCATCATGCATGTATTTCTGCTTATTTTTGTGTTTCTGACAGTGTTGTTGAAACTTGTGTACCATTTCAGGTCTTTGCAAGTCTCATTTTCATGCACCATATATTTTTTTTTCTTTCTGAACTGGGACAGATATCCCTTTCTGTAATAATTTAATTAGCACTTCAGAATAATGATGCCTTAATTAATGCCAGATTACAATAGAAATGCTACAGAATTAACACTTTATATCAACATTCATGCAAAATGAGTTCCTCCTGGATAATATTTCTTACAGAAAATACAAAAAGAGATAATGCTAATTAAGCCATCAATTTAAATTTACCATAGTTTCAATCCATGTCACTTATCTGTTCTCTAGCACAAAACTTTCTGTTCTACCATACATGTTCTACTGAACTGATATCAGCATGGCAGCCAGAATAGGATTCATTTCATAATGTACATTCCTGTACATCTTAGAACACTCCTATTCTATCACCCTGACTATGGTGCCTGTGTAGTGAAGCATTAAACCTAAAAAATCAAGCATACCCTTAATAATGTTCTGATGTACGAGTTCTGCAGGTAGAGAAACGGAGAACACAGCTCAGATTATTCTACTAATTCCTGGTGTGACTCACAGGCAGCAGCAAATATACCATCTGCAAAGTCATTCTTTTGTGAGTGTTTCTATTATAACCTCTTAGTACCAGAATGTGAGATAAATAAAAAACCAAGGATCCTGTTTCCAAATACCTCCAGTGTCAGTAGCAGTATATTCCCACTTCAAGAATAAAACATTCTATTTAAAGCATATCTGATCTGCACTTAAACTTTGGTACTGTTTCCTGATATGAACATTGCCTAGATGCCACCTCTTCTGCAGACAAGAAAAGACAATCAGGATAAATTCAGACAAGTAAAACATGATAAGTATTTAGCAGAAACAGTTCAATTATAATGAGTATCTGACAAAGCTTTTATTCCCTCTCAGTTTAACCTCCAGACTGCAATCTGCAAAGAATCTGCTAGGACATGATAATTTCAGGCTCCTTGCTTTTCAGCACCATGTGTCAAAGACCAACAGTCATGAGAGGACATTCAGGCTAGCTTGTGAACTGTGTTGTTCATTTGGTATTCCCAGAGCTTGCAGGGAGTTAACTACACTTCAGTCCAAAATCTGTAATGAAGTCATGAGCCTTGAAAACAAAATTTCTCATGGGTGATTCCGCTTTTAGATAAAGTGTTTCAGACCAGATAGTAGTTCAGGTAGTTCTTTTCTTGGCATGTTGTATGCCTTCCAGAAGGGGCTATTCGCTTTTTATATAGGCCTTGTATGAAATATGTCATGTGAAGAACAAGCAAAGTGTATCCAAATGACATTAGCCCTAAACTAAGAGTTATGAAGAACTCAGCCATCACAAGCCTACATGGTACTCTGCACCAGAATGAATTTCACACACTGTACTTGAGCATACTGCTTTCTCTGAAGAGCACTGTTTTGGACTCTCTACCTCATGGGCAAAATGAGTTAATGCAACAGCTCTTGTCCTTTGCAGAATTTATTTTGAATTTAGAAAAGGTCAGATATGTAAATCTGTGTGATTTGTATTATGAAACTACTTTATTTGGGGTAGTTCACTGTAACTGGCTATCACTGCTCAGGTCTGATAAAAGAATGCATAGTTAGGAATAATGAAGTGGATGGATATTTAAAAGTATGAACAAAAGTTATTTTCTGAGGAGCTAGCTATTAGATAGTGGAACAGACTTTTTAGAGAACTTCTATATGTCCTGATCAGTAGCTGAACACGTGCGTAGTAGACAATGCAATAGAAAAAAATATGGTAACTAAAGGGACTGAATTGATGTTGATCCCAAAGTTTTGGAATTAAGAAATCTCACAAATCTTTCTTTTTCTAACTTCTGGGAGGACTTGCAAATAAGGGCTTTTGTAGATCAGGCCTACAGTATAGTAAGACAGCCTTGTATAATAAAACAGCCTTGCTCTGAGGAAAAATTTGCTCTGTGCCAATCTACACTGTGCTTTCCCAACACAAGAACTATTAATCCCCTACTTTCACAAGCAATTAAGTTTGTTAAGGAAAATGTAAAAAAAAAAACAAACCAAAAACCAACAACTGAAGATTATTTTTAGATTTTATGTGTAACATCAACTAGAAACTAATTGGATTAAATATTGTATAATAAGAACACTCTTTTCCAGACTTTTCCTTGAGGTTGCCAGTCTTCAATATATGTTTTTCTCTGTTTCATTCAACATAATGTATTTTTTCCCATTAAGTTATGTGGTCTTAAAGTAAAGAACTTCTGATTTTTTAGAAGGTCTTAACACTTGCTAAGTATAGTGTCATGGAGGTACAAAAATAGCTTGATGGCTATTGGATGATTATGTCTTTGGCTGAAAATACAATTGAATATCTAAAAGGAATGATAACAGGATCAGATGCCTCCTTTGAAGACAGCATCTTTATGGAACATAATCTAACGTGTAGATGTCAGACTTAAGTTTGAAGATTTTAGTACCTAAATTAAGTACTAAGTTAGTCAGGTTTTGTTATTATGTTTGGTTTTTCTTTTTCCTGGCACATTCCCACCCTTAAATCAGTTGCAGAATACTTGAGAGGGATTGGTTGGTGGGGAATTTCAACAATTTTAACTTTCTGTTTAAGGCTTCTGCTGGGCATCTTTCTCGTATGACAGCAGTGATACATTGGTAACACCTGCATCTTCCCAGTTGATCACAGCTGTTGACACTTACACACGTTAACAAACCACCTAATAACCTTTTTCTGGTTCTCTTTCATGTGAGTTAGGAGATTTGTGCATACAGAATTATGATGTATAATATATTCCTTATTTTAATGGATTTTATTGAGTGTCAAGCCTATTTCTGGTCATGTTGCTTAGTACATCTCTAGCTCAGAAACGAATTCAAATAAAAAGTTTTTACAGATAGAAATAATTTTTGAATAATACCTTTCTTTGATTGTCCAATGTGTTACTGGTCTTTACATTTTGTCCCAGAATAGTAAGAAAGTTCATATAATGCAAATGAATTTTTATATATGAAAAAGTCCTAAAAGATCTGACTAAGAAATCTGTGACAGTAGCCAGAAAACATGGTACATTTACTACAGAGCTGTGTATTAGAGAACAATGTAAATAGTATCAAGTTAATTACAAAGGGGATAATATATGCACAGGGACTAGGATGATGTTGTAAGAGGTTACTAGCCTGGATTGTTAAAACAAGGAAGCTACAGCCAAGTGATGCTGCAGTCAAGTGATGCTGCATCCAAGCTAATACATCTACTGTCATGACACTGGATAATCAGGGACAGCATCATGCTGATTATGCTGTGATGCTTCTGGTTCTGGTGTGTTGGTGCATCCAAGTATGGTTGCAACTTACTCAGAAACCATTACAAAGGTTTTTATAATCAAAACCATGAAAAATATTAATATCACCAGATTTACATGCTCAAATTTTCTTTTTAAAAATATAAACCAAACACTTCTTAAAAAATGCACTTAGCCACATTCATCAAAGTTATACTACATGGAGTGTGTAATGACTATTGAACACTTGAAGTGCAAAAGTTCAAAAGTAATAAGTAAAAACTACAGTGATAAGAAAACATTGAATAAATACAAAGAAATCACAAAAGACTCATGGATATTTGGCAAACAGTAGTTTCCTAAGTCATTTGTCATGCATTGTTATTCACCTCTAATAACAATCATACAATATAATTGATGTATTTGTTTCTGCTCCTAGAAGATTTAAAAATATGTGGAAGCTAGCTGGGAGTTTTGCAAGCATACCTGAATGGCAAATAAATGGAGGTAATTTGGAGTTTATGTTCCTAAACATATTGTACAATCAGTGGATAAGACAGGGTTTAAATATAGGTTGAAAAACAAGGGTATTAAGTATCTAGGAATATTTTACCTTATGGATTCGAAGGCTATGACTAAGTTTAACAAAGAGGTAATGTGAAATACAGGGAGAAAATGATTGCTGGGTGGTCTCTGCCACAGATTCTATCTTGTGGTGGAAAAGGTGGAGAGCCATAAGAAAGACATTGGGACCAAATTTAACATATTGCATATGTTAAATATCTTGCTATTTACCTTATGAGAAAAAATTGTTAAGGAAACTCATAGATTTGTTAACAAAAACTTTATGGCATCACAGGAAGCCCAAAACCTGAGATGAAAATTGAAATGTCAGCCAAACCTTTAGGTGGAGCAGATTTTCCAAAGTTACGAAAATATTGGGTTTCTTTGTGAAGCCAAGAATGGATACATGTAAGTGGATCTCAGCCCATTCAGATAGCCTTTGAAAAAGCACAAATGTTTTTTTTTAATTTGTTTTTATTAACAATGCTGAACTAAAAAGAACTGGAATCTGATTTCAGTATTGAAAACCATAACTAAATAGATTTTAAATTGTTAACAAAAGAGTGGAAAATGCAAGGGAAAATACAAAATGAAAACAAGAGACATCACTATGAAACAAAGTGAGTGTCAGATTTTTCCTTGTTTCCTTGATTTTTTTTAATCTTAAATGTCAGGGTCCTGAAGGCACCACCAGTCCTTGCTGGCCTACGTCACCCCCCTCAGCCTGTCAGTCCTTTACCAGCAAGGCCCCAGCAGGGCCAGTCCCCAGTCGCCCACAGCCCTGTCCTGCCACTGAGCCCAGACAAGTCCCAGGCTCATGTCCAGGCCTAGTCTTGGCCTGTCCCCTGCCTTAGTGAGCTGTTTGTGCTTGGGGCTGGGACTATGTCCAGCTGCCTGGCCCCTGGTGGGGGCCTGGGTATCTCCAGGTTGCCTGGCCCTGCCTGACCGCCTAGGGAGCCCTGTGCCTGCACAGAGCCCTCATATTTAACAATTAAATAGGAGATCTGCATGTTTTAGTGTTACAGAAGTCATCAGACACATTGAAGTGTCTGTTTCTTTCCCTTCTATTCACAAAGTCACGAAGGTTCAGGTCAGGACTTTGAATGTAAAATTGCTGCCTTCCTGTCTACAGCAAAAGAAGTGCTGCAAGAAGCTGCTCTGCTTCTTCACCAGGGCTCTAATGCAGAGGCAATGTAAGTAAAACATAGTCTGTTAATTTCTATTGGATGTGAGTCAGTCCCCTTAACTATATGCATTATCATCTCCCCTCCTTTCTGCTCACTTCAGTCTCCTCAAAATTACCACTCATACCTTAATGAATAAGCACTGTAGCCCCAAATGCTAGAGGGAAGCAATGGAGAAAGATTNTGGTGGAAAAGGTGGAGAGCCATAAGAAAGACATTGGGACCAAATTTAACATATTGCATATGTTAAATATCTTGCTATTTACCTTCTGAGAAAAAATTGTTAAGGAAACTCATAGATTTGTTAACAAAAACTTTATGGCATCACAGGAAGCCCAAAACCTGAGATGAAAATTGAAATGTCAGCCAAACCTTTAGGTGGAGCAGATTTTCCAAAGTTACGAAAATATTGGGTTTCTTTGTGAAGCCAAGAATGGATACATGTAAGTGGATCTCAGCCCATTCAGATAGCCTTTGAAAAAGCACAAATGTTTTTTTTTTATTTGTTTTTATTAACAATGCTGAACTAAAAAGAACTGGAATCTGATTTCAGTATTGAAAACCATAACTAAATAGATTTTAAATTGTTAACAAAAGAGTGGAAAATGCAAGGGAAAATACAAAATGAAAACAAGAGACATCACTATGAAACAAAGTGAGTGTCAGATTTTTCCTTGTTTCCTTGATTTTTTTTAATCTTAAATGTCAGGGTCCTGAAGGCACCACCAGTCCTTGCTGGCCTACGTCACCCCCCTCAGCCTGTCAGTCCTTTACCAGCAAGGCCCCAGCAGGGCCAGTCCCCAGTCGCCCACAGCCCTGTCCTGCCACTGAGCCCAGACAAGTCCCAGGCTCATGTCCAGGCCTAGTCTTGGCCTGTCCCCTGCCTTAGTGAGCTGTTTGTGCTTGGGGCTGGGACTATGTCCAGCTGCCTGGCCCCTGGTGGGGGCCTGGGTATCTCCAGGTTGCCTGGCCCTGCCTGACCGCCTAGGGAGCCCTGTGCCTGCACAGAGCCCTCATATTTAACAATTAAATAGGAGATCTGCATGTTTTAGTGTTACAGAAGTCATCAGACACATTGAAGTGTCTGTTTCTTTCCCTTCTATTCACAAAGTCACGAAGGTTCAGGTCAGGACTTTGAATGTAAAATTGCTGCCTTCCTGTCTACAGCAAAAGAAGTGCTGCAAGAAGCTGCTCTGCTTCTTCACCAGGGCTCTAATGCAGAGGCAATGTAAGTAAAACATAGTCTGTTAATTTCTATTGGATGTGAGTCAGTCCCCTTAACTATATGCATTATCATCTCCCCTCCTTTCTGCTCACTTCAGTCTCCTCAAAATTACCACTCATACCTTAATGAATAAGCACTGTAGCCCCAAATGCTAGAGGGAAGCAATGGAGAAAGATTACTTTGAGTTCTGAAAAGGAATTCTAGTGTGCTACCTTATACTTTCTTCTTTATTTTTTTATTAATGGAACAATAAACACCTATGAGAATTGGTGCATATAGCTTAAGAGGTGTGGACAGATGCTTGTCTTATGACTCTTCAAAGGCCATTTAATACCTTGAATATTCTGTGATTCTGCAAGTTTGGTCGGGAGTCAGTGACTCTGTTCCATTTCAAAGTTGTATTCAATTACAAATCAAATATTTGCACTTGACAGCAGTTTTAGACTACATAGATAAATGAAAAATGAACCAAATGCAGTACATACTCTAACAATCAGTCATAAGAGAATTTTTGAAGAACAACTTCTAACCCACCAGGATTATTAAACATCTCATTGCACTTTTTGTAATATTAGTCATGGTGTCTTTTCTGAAACTCAATTTATATTATTACATTCTGCCCCCATAAATCGCCCTACAGTATCAACTGAATATAGTATTCTTCCTGTCACATATGGTTGTAAAAACTTAAAAAGCTGTCATGTTCTACCTCAGAAATGGATCCACTTTGCCCACATGTAATGCAGTTCCATTACAAGATTTGGAATTTTTTGTTACTTCACAATTCTGTACATTTGCAAGAGAAGCCATTTTTTTTCCCACTGCTTCTAGGTATCATAATCTGCATCAATGAATGTAGAAATCTGCTATCAGTGAATACGGAATCTGCAACACTGCCACCACTTCTTTAGTCTTTTGACTCAGAGGGGAGCCAGTAGCCTGGCTACCCTTGATAATTATTTATCTCATTATCTGTTTACCAGAATAGAGATATAAACCTAGTGCTCTATCCAGATACAAGTGTGAATAATTACATTCTGTCTATCTAAATTCCCACTACACTTTCATTTGGGTACAATATATTTCTTAATTTCCTGCTGTAGCGCCTGTTCTGGCATCTATTGAAGTTAATGGAAAGTTCCGTAAGACTTTGGTGAAGGAAAAGGTCCATAAACTTGGTGTAATTTTGTTGTGGTATTAAACAGTTTGAGTTGACATAAGTAGAATCCGTACCTTTTTATAAATTCCTTGCACTGTATAATATCTTTCCCAGTTTGGAAGGATCTTCAGATCTCATCAACATCAAGTAGATTTCATGTACATCCGAGGTACAACTAGTAGCAATTACTATATTAATATATGCTTTCTATCAGAGCCATAATACATACTAACTATGCAGATATGTGTGGTTGATCCAAGTGTCACTGAACTTCTGGTACAATTAGCATGTCTAAGATGTTTCTTGGAAGAGATGGAGGGAACGCATCTCCATGAGCAACTAAAAACAAAACTAGACCAAACTATAAAGGTTTTCTTCAGACCTGAGCTTTACTAATATTTGCATGTATTCAGGCACGTCTTTAACCTAAACTGTTTTTATTTATCATTTTAATCAAGTAAGAGTCACTGTCAAATAACACTAGGTGATAAACTTTCTAATTTGGAAGACATTTGGTACAGACAGGCAATTTATCTCTTTGCTTCTTGTGTAGAGTCTCTAATAACACCATTATGTCCTGTATCTGACACAAATTATCTAGTAAAAATTGGGATAGAAATTATTAGGGAACAGAGCTACCATGGAACAAAGTGGAAAGGGAGATCAGACAAAACATAGAAGCACAAGATGTTATGACAGGGATCTAAAGTAGAGATGAGAGATAAACAGTATTTGCAAATATTTAGATTGTATTCTTTCAGCAAGTCAGGTTGGTTTGGCTTTCCACAGTTAATCTTTGAACTCCCTGAACTAATTAGGATTATGGTAACTTTTTAATCATAGCAGAAAGAGAATTACATCCACCTATCTGTACATGTGTATCTCCTCATTGTGTATCAGAAAATAGGAAGATACACATTAACCTACTCTTTATGAGCAGTTGATTAACACAGATCTATTTTTGACTAGAAAATTCAAGTGAGTTTTATGAATTAATATTCTTATCTATGGATATGTTCATATTCCCATGAACCAGACCCAGGTTGGAGCAAGACACAGGCCATCTGTTTATTCCTGCACAGTTGACATGATTTACACTTAACTTTGACTTGAACTATTTGCATGGAAACAGCCAGTATCCAAAGTATACAGCATTCCTTTTATTTGGCCTTAGACATAACCAGGAGGGTTGGTGTAAAAGTTAGTGATGGCAGCTTCACATCTTCTCTCAGAAACCAGCCAAAGAATTGTACAGTTCTGTGATTCTTACTGTGACAGTGGGAGGTCCTTTTAATTCAAGAACAAAAGCAACAGAGGGTCTTGCAGCATCGCATACAGCATCTCCAATCATTTAAAAATTCTCTAAATCAGAAGTGTGGTACAGGTGACCAAGGTGGAGAAAACTCTTCTTACAAAAGAGCTATTTTCATTTTATTTAATTTTTAAATCTTTCTACAGCTTGCTAGATTCATAACCTAGGGCAAGTTTAATTAAAGTCAATGAAGCAGCTTAAAGTGAAGAAAAAAATCAGCATTAGAATAAGCGTTGATTGTTTCCTAATTATGCTGTGGACTTTCTATGTAATTGATTCCTGCCTTCTTAAGTCTAGATAAAGCTACTACTATACTAATGTAGACAGGAAACCTGGGAAATTCCTTCATAAAATTCCCTTACTGTTCACTTACATAGATATGTTAGTATCCCTGTTACACGGTCCTTTTCATTGCTTTTTGTCAACAGTTAGACAAGATGGATTTTCTTTTCTGAAAATTGTAATAATACAATATTGAATCATGCAGGAATTTTTTGCACACATAATTTGAAAACCTCTTGGTTTACAAATCATTTGTTTGGAGTGCAAACCTGTATGATGTCATCTTACATGCCCGGATTCCACCTGAATGGAAGAATACAAGTGAATGTGGAGAATAATTGTTGCTATGAGTTACTCCTAACCCGTAGATGGTCCCAGTATGATTTCATTTGGACATGGCTGGACAGCTAGCCTGCAGTCCACGTGCACCCCTCTTACCCTCAGCGGAGATCCCGAGCGCTTCCTGGTAGGTGGGCTGTATGACTGCCTGTTACTCACTGCCAATGGGAGCAGGCACAGCCATGCTGGTAGAATGGGAGGAAAAGCTCACGATGAGCTTTATTCCATGCAGGTAGTTCAAGGGTTCTGGAGAAAAAGTCCTCAAAACATAGCAACCCAGTATTTGATTCATATGTAAAAATGTAGCTGGATTTTCTTTTAAAGCTTAATATAAAAATTGCATATTTTTAGCTCTCACTTTTATTATCAAAAAATACTAACCATGATCAATACTTTTACTGAGTGTTAGCATTTACTTTACAGATGGAGCCTTTTGGAAAGCTTTTATTCCCATTCTTATTTTTTGTTGTTCTCCTGAAAATGTGATCAGAATTGTAGTCATGTTAAAACCTGAGATCCAAATTTTTTCATCTGTGAAAATCTTCCGGGTGTGACTAACACCTGCCTTCAAATTGAATTTTCCGAAGTATTTAAAAGAAATCTAGCACACAAATGGGATGATGATTTGTGTTTCACTTTGTTTCAAAGTCTTGCTACTTTTGCTCTGAACAGAACCTTGTTATAAACATTATTTAGTTCTGTAACATTCCCGCTGTCCATGATGACCTGGGATATTGGATTGCTATGCTGGGACAGACAGGCATCCTTTTGTCCCTTCCTAACTTCATCGATACCTCAGAATGAACTTTAGAAAGTAATTCCATCCACACTTCTAAGCAGATGTGAATGGTTCTAGTAGGGCAAATCACAAGATCGGATCACAGACCTGGATGGTGATCATCTGGCTGGAAGGCAGACTGCCCATTGCCTGTATCACACCAGTGAATGTTTGGATGGAAGGAGGTAACATGTAACTCGCAACTCAGGAAATAATATTTTTCATGACAGTGATCTAGGTACTGACTTTACTAAAATAACTCACAGCGCAAACAAACTGACTCTGTCTCTTATGATTTAAAATGCTGAGGAGGAAGTAGAGGTAGAGAGTATCAAGATAAACACAAACCTCTAGGCTCCTTTCTGGTTGATGTAGCATCTCATGCTTTGGCTTTTCTGACACATCCCAGTTCATTTTGTATCAAGTGGGAAATCTATGCTGTAGCCATCTTGTCCACAAATTTGCCTTGAGGTTATATATTTTCAAACCCATCTGCATATCAGACTGTATTCCCACTGAGCTGTCAGGAAAAAGCATGTGCTGTGTTATACCAGCTACGCTCTAAGAGAAAAATCACCTTTCTTCCACCATCTGTAGGTACCCTTTGTTCAGTACTACACTTAACAGAAGTACATATTACAACTTTTGGTACACTTACTCCTTTGTTTTATTTTAGATAATTTAAATTTATTCAGTCTTTAAAATTCTTCCAGCAAGATCGTTGCCTGATGACTGTCGAGAATCCTTAGTTTAGAGTAGGTACATTAGGTCCTGCACTTGTGATATTTCGTATTGTCCTATCTTTCTTCATTACTGTCTTAATGGGCATATTTCTTCTCTTGATGAAAGAGCCTGCTTGGCAAGGTGCAGTAAACTAAGCATGAGCTCTGAGTGGGCTTGTTGATAGAGTCTACTAGAGGACTGTAACATTTAGAGAAATTAAAATTCTCCTAGCAGAGTGCATTTTTCCTATGAGAAACTCACTAAATGCTCACATATTTGAAGGTTACTAATGAAATCTCTTGCATCTCTCTGGAGAAACAATGAAAGCCTTTCACATTTATTTTGCAAACAATCAATTTAATAATCAGGTTACTTTTGTGGAAATTATAACTTGCTTGTAAGTCTATTAAAAAACACACTGCAAGTCATCTAGGTTGAAAGATCAAGCACTTCCAGCATAGAGGATGGACCTAGAATCTTAAGTCAGCTTCCCTTGAGGTATGTGTTACAAAAGCATTCATCTTTACAAATTACATACTATTTTTGTATCATTTTGCGTACAGGAGTGATGATGCTCAGGGAATAAGGAAGGCATTGAACAGTTATTTGTAGTGTCATCACTTAGTCTATTGTCTTAGGCTTTATTTATTGTCCACTGTGCCTTCCAATGTAATCCAAATCTGCACTGGAATTATTAATTTATTTTTACTGTTTTCAATAGCATTCTTTGTTACATAGCTGAAAACTTCACAAACATCAATGAGCTGATGGTAGGGACAACCAATTGTATTATCCTAATTTTATAGATAAGGAATTTTGAATTAGCTGAGCAGTAGAAAGAAGTCAACATGACTAAAAGTAAGTTATACCGTTCTAAAGTTTTTATCCACTCAGTGACATTGAATGTCCTATTCCCGTTTTACATGGAAGGGTAAATAGGAATCCTGATTTCATGTATTTCTATCTGTCCTGATCTGTCCTGCTTTTATTATTTTAGTATCTGGCTTGGACATGTTTTAGTGGGAAATATTGGTGAAAAGTGCATGGTTGGACTGAATGAACTTAAATGTCTTTTCCAGCCTTGGTGGTTCTATGATTCTATTATAGCATCCTTTACTGGGGCAGTCATTGTCTTAATATTTGCATGTCAGTATTTCCCATTAAGGCCCTGTCATTTTCACTGCTCATTTCTGACCATTTATATTTTAAAGAAAACAACATAAAAATCTGTTTAATTGTCCATTAAAAAAAAATCAGTATTTTTATCTGAAAGATGTCTTTTTAAAGAATATTGCAGTCTACAAAATAACTACAACACAGACAGTGTTAATGCTGACTTGCTGGCCATGTGCATTGTTCCTTAGATCAAGAAATCCTTTTCAGGGACAGAAAACATATCTGTGTAGGCTGTTAACTAAGTCTGACAAAGAATGCTGGTTAAGATTTATTTTGTTGATGGTAGTTTTATGAAACAAAATTCTGACCAGTGAAAATTAGACGAAGCAAAGTTTGGCCTTAGTTTGGGCAGACCACTGGGAGGTCTGAAATGGTCCTTTGTGATGAATGGGGATTGATTTCAACAGCCAGGCTCCAGCGTACAGAGTGCAGTCTAAGCCACTCAGTGACTTGTATTTGTTATTCAGACTTGTATTCACTTATATGAAAACTCTATGTATTTAGATCGGAAACAATTTTAAATAATTAACATAAATAACATCAGCTCCAGCAACAGGCATCCCATACAAGGTTGGACTATATATAGTCCACTCTAGACACTATAGACCGGAGAGTGCTCCAAGCACTGCAGATCAGAGTGTGCCTGTGTCCTGGGCCACACATGCTGCTGATGGCAATTAGCAAATGGTGGTTATAGCTGAGAATTAAGCTTGAGAGTTTACCATTCAGGGCTGTCTAGAACAAACTAACTCATCAAACAACTGCAGAATTTTTAATAAAATGCCTTGCTACAATTTTTCTCTAGCATGATTTTGATTACTTGCAATGACTACTTTTCTTTCCCAAACCAATGCAACTTTGGGCACTGAATCATGTGTTGGTGTTCTGTCACCATGCATTGCTGTGACAGCACGATGGCTAATGGTGCGCACGCTAAATGCAACATTACTGTTCCAAAACACATCAGCTGCTAAACTGGTAGGCAATACAATGAGAAGCTCCTGCTGACAGCAGGTATTTCTGTTTTATCTGAAAATAATTCACTGAGTAGATAATTGGTGAATTCCCGATGGGAAAAAACTTGATTCTGTCTGAGCATAGGTTACCAAATGTACCACCATAAAGTAATTGATTTTGTGATATATCAAGTAGGGACATAGCTGAGACTATTGAACTTTTCCCTTAGGGCCTCAGGGTGAACTTGAACCGAGCTCCCAAAGGTGAAGAACCGGTGCTTGACATGTGTGGGGTTTTGCACTCTTAACAGCCTCTTTAACTTTCATTTTCTCCTATTAATCTACTTTCACCAAAATCTAGATGTGCACAGAGTCTCATTAAGATGGTTGAGTTGTCACTGGAGATAATCACCAAAGGAATGTGTTATAAAAAGAGAAAAAAGTATGTCTAGAAAGTCTGAATAATTTTTTTATGCTGTTGTTTTAGTGAAGAGGTATTGGATGCTGATAGGAAAGTTACTATAGCTATAGGGCACATTTAATTGCATTTTAGAAACTTCTTTTAATCCTGTAATAACAAAAAATTAAATCAGTGCTGACATTTTTTTGTTGCCAGAAGAAGGTAGTAAAAGGGTAAAGAAATAATTGTTAGTTCTGAGAATATAATTAGCAACTTTAATGCTTTAATCTAAAAAATGCATATTTTGAGCCTGGGTGAATGATTAAAGAAAAGATATTGAAAGCCTTTGAAATTTCTAACTGTTTGTTTTTAATTGTAAATTATGATCACTATAATTAGCTCATTTAGTACATTTATAATGTAAACAAATATGAATATACAGAAGTTCAGTGATATATTTCAGGGCAAATAAGAGCAACATTGTAACCCTGGGCACTATTTATTAAGCCTTTCTTGTAGCATTTGGCACTGCTTCGTTCTTTCATTCTGTTTTTTTTTTTTT
>VXAB01006411.1:405434-417077 GCA_013399175.1 Odontophorus gujanensis
TTTTTTTTTTTTTTTTTTTTCTGGAAGATAAAAGCAAGCCGAATATAATACTTGCAGGTCTCTGCTGAGATCTTAATGCATCTGGAACTACACTGAAGAAAGTACAGATAGAAATCTGGTCCATTTTGGACTCCATTTAACCCTCATTCTGAAGCTGTCATACAAGTAGGGCGTTTAGCATGTTAAAAAACAAATATGACGTGTCTTCATAAACACCAGGCTGCTAATACTGAGCAATTAGGTCAACTGAAAGTGATATTATGTTTCAAGTAGACTTAATTATTTCTGTAGTTAGCTGTCTGCAAAAATAAGTGTGTCTGCTATGGGCTGCTCTGTTTCTTTATGATGCACCCTGCACAGCCTCCTGGGACTGAAATCTGTTCTTTTCCTGATTCACGCGCTGCACATCCCTCAGCAACATGAACAGGAGCTGCCCAACATGCTAATGGAAACAATGAGTAACAGGATGTTTTTCCCCCATCAAGTTCAAAGATTAAAATTTGGGGTTTAGTCTCACCATTATTTTTATTAGAAAGGCATCTTTTGTTACATTTCCAGTGCTCAGTTATCATGCTGCAACACGCTGCATCCCGTTCTGATAAGTCATGGAAAGTTATGATTAGTTAAGCTCCTTATGAATAGAGAAGGCTTCCCTGAAGGTTGAAAGTGGCCTCCAACTTGAGATGTTAAATCGTTGTTGAAGTGTTTTGAGTAGTCTGCCTTTGTGTACACTAAACAGTTTAAGGTTACTTTTTAATCCAGTGACGTCTGTTTTATGATGTACACTTGCTGCAGATAGAAAGCTGTTCTGTTCATCACTACCAGCTGTCTCTTTGGCATCCTTTAGGAACTAAATTATTCTATCTCAGAGGAATGAATTGTCCGTAACAAGTATCTAATAACTTTTCTGCTGTATACTCAAGATTTTGTAAGAAAAGCTCTTCTGTCACACTACCCCTGTAATGTGCTGTGCGAGTTGGTTGTCCTGTTCTAGCAATGTGAGCCTTCAGGAGTTAAAATTTTTACAGCATGAAAGACAAGTAGAAGAGGTACATATTGCAGCACTGCATGCACCATATTCTGTGGATATTTTCTTGCAGAAGGAGGAAAGCCCTGGTTATTACAGCTGTCACTGTGATATCTGATATCTGAGTACCAGTGATTGCCTCACCCACCACACGACCCTGATCACTCCTGTGATTCTCTGTCCACTATTAAATTGTGAAGGGTCTTGGCCCTCCAGGTGATGTTTCAAGCCTGAAATAGGAACTTGTCTGTCATACGCTCTCTGACTAACTTAATGCTTAAGGACCCAGCAAAAACACTTAAGGCAGAACATGGTCTGATAGAGCAACAAAGAACATCCCTTATGCCCATTTTAATGACTGCTGCAGAATAAGGGTACTAAGTTTGCATCAGTTAGTAGAAACAGGCAAACTCTGAAATGTCTTTGTGGCTTAGTTCTCAACATAGCATTTTTTCCATTTCTTTTTCACTTTTGGGAAATATGCTTGGGTCTTGAAAATCTTGAGAAGTATCTTGAGCTTTCACATGGAAGTGAAAGCATGTAATATCAAAATAATTTTCATGAGTCAAAACTGAAAAATTCCCAAATATTGTCATACAGAATTTCACGTGTAAAGCAGATCTTTAATATAATGTTACTTTTCTTTCCACAACAGAAAAAAAGCAAGATGGAAACCTAGTTTAAAAACCTAAATGTGTAAACCAAACTCCAAAACTGTGTAGCTGAAAAGATTAGAGCTTTCCATGATGTACTTCTTTCCCTCCTTAGTAAGGACTGGACAACACACAAGACCTGAACAGTAGATTTTTCTATGCAAATAGGTAGGGTATCAGGCCTACCTAATATTGGGGCATAAGGAGTTGGAAAGATTCTGTTCTTAAGATAATAGATCTGGCCTAACTGACTATTGCTTTGTACATTACACAAGTTTTGGCACAGTGCAGTGGGGCCAATAGATGTTTCCAGCCTTGAATGCTTGTCTTCTTTAGCCCCACACTGTTAATAAATTCACACAAACCAATACATGGGGGTTTGACAGCCAACAATTTAGATCTGTATATTGAAATTCAGCTGCAAATGGATTGTACCAGAAATTAGGTAGATATAACGCCAGAGCAATAAAGAGGCTGGATAACTAGCTTCTGTGATTTTTGGACTGTGTTTAAGTTCATAAATATAGTATTACAGAAATAATTTCTTCTCTTAAATGAACGTGCTTGCAAGGATCTGACCTGTAATTCCTCATCTGATGCAGAGGGAACAATATTTCTGTACAGAGTGCTTCTGGTCACCTTTGCTGAGATAGTGCTGAGCTACTTACTGTGACCTCCATCAACAAACACAGCTATAGATGTTATACTGGGAAATGTTTTTCTTTGAAATACAACTATCCAAGCTTTCATAGCTTCAGTGGAATATTCTGGATAACTGTTGCAAATATCGTTTCTTAGAGCACAAAAGATCCTTTCTTTTTCTCAGAAGTACATTCCCATTTGTAATGATAAGTGTATTTAATATATGTATATGCATACTTATGTGAGTGAATATATATTAAATGGGTGTCTAATGTATGTTAGAGATGGATGTCTTTGGATTTCATGTTATGGTGAGAAAAGGACATTCCTCAAAAACAAAACCTTACTGAATTTTAGTTGACATCTTCAGTTTAGACTGAAGTTGTGAAGTTATATATAATATTCAGAGGTTATAAATGCAATTCTGCTTATCTTAGTGGAAAAAGAAAACAGACCAGAAATTATCAACAGAATACTTTTAGAAGAGTCCTATCATGAGTGAAGATTGAAAGAATGATAGATAAGGATTGTAGAGCTAATATGAAGAGGCAAAGGGAGAAGAGAGGGTATATTTTTGTGAGATAAAACCTTTGGAAAAAAATGTAAGTAGTAGGAAAATTGGGTCCTCTCTGAGTGCAAATTTAATATTAACATCTAACAGAAAGGGGTTTACTAATTATTCTGGAAGTCTGTTAAATGAAAAGCTACAACTCTATTGAATAAGGGAGACAGACAAACCCAACTGGACTGTAAAAAATCCTTTTTGTCCTCTTATGGAATATTTGTAATGGCTGAACTATTCTCCATGCACCTATGATCCATTTGGTGCCATAATCTGCCCTGTTTTTTAGAGGCAATGCTTACTGCAATCAGAAATGTCACACTAACGGAACATTTTGGATCCAGGGATGGGATTGTATGGTTCTACTAGTTCTCCCAAAACTTAAAAAGCAAATAGAAAAAAAAAAAAATACTGTTTTGTTTTTTTTTAAAAGAAGAATTGTTGCTAAGATCTGTTATTTGTTGGTCTGCACACAAATACTGGATTTGATCCTGCCGTTGGCAGTCTGGGGATGAACAACTATCAGTATTGTGCTCTCTGGAATATAACTCTGTGCTTACTCAGTTTCTCTTATACAATTGCAATGCAGTGTTGCAAAGCCTTGATCTTCACTATGTTCATACAGTTTTCCGCAGTAATTCTGGCTAGGGTCTTTATATGATACTATAATTACCATTATTTGTAATAATGACTTATTAGTAATTACTAACAGTCTTGATAATTCCCTAAAGGAAAATGCTGTGAGTGGAAAGCCACAGATGGAGTCATTATAACAAAGATGAACTAGTACCTTGTGCCCATTTTGTAAAAAAATAATTAGTTCTCAGCTTTTCTCAAAACTGGTGAAGAGATTTCTCTGGAGACTTCTCTCATACTGACTCTCTTTGCCTACCTGAAAGGACCCCAAAATTAAGTGAGGATTAATGAACAAGTCTATTTTCTGATTCCTGTGAATAACTAAAACAGCAAGTACAACTTATTTTGACCCAGCTCTCTGCTTGACTTAATTTTCCTGGTATTTTGTACTTCCACAAGTTTGTAGAGAGAGTTGTACACAAAAATTACTGTATTCATTTGTTGGTAGACACCTTGTTACCAGAAATTTTTCAGAAAACCTCTTTCTCACAGAGTATGTTGCCAAAAATATATTGGTTTTAATTCACTTTAGAAGAATTTGCATGAAGCTCTGTCTGTGTTTATGTATGGCTTTAAAAAAGAATAATGAAAATGAACAACACTGCATGATCTTCAGATCTAGTTACAAAGTCCTTATTCACTTACGCAAGTGCATCTCTGCCCAGTGCTTTGTCCCATACACGGAATGTGCCTGGAGCTGTTGGCACTATGGTGGGTGGAGAAAGAAATATTTTTCATTGGCTCCATGCAGATGAAGTAACATAATCCCAAACGGTGTGCTCAGATTTTTTCAATAAATGTTTTTCGTCACTACAGAGCTTTATATAACAGCAGTAAAGGCAAGAGAGGAAATTAGAAACACAGCTGAGACTGCGTCTCATACTTCATAATGGCCTAAAATTCTTACTGTTTATTAAAACTAACACCCCTTGTCTGAGTGTTGATAAAAAAATTCTCCGCAGTCTCTTTTCTTTGATCTTTTCATTTTACAAACTACAGATATTTGTTGTCATTTTTTTGTTTAGAAATTCAAAACTACCATCCAATAGTGTTGCATGATAAGAAGTAATCCTGAATTCAATGAGTCAGCAAAGTCATCACTAGGTAGGTTTGTCCGCTCCAAGTAACGGAGAACTCTGGTGTAACACAGAGATGGCACCAGAAGGGAACCTTTCAAAAATCTGTCATGTCTCTCTGGGACTGATACTTCTGCTGCTGTCCACTGAGAGAACCGGCATAACCTATTCCAATATACGCATTTACCTTTTGTTTTAGCAGCTCCCTGGTTCCTCTGCATGCAAACATTTGAATTTCCTGTTGGCTCAGAGGTGAGATTTATAACATTTATTAAAGTTGCTTTTCACTGTGAGTTTACTGGGTAGAAAGCCTAAGAGAGCCTTTTTTTTAAAGGGGTTTAATTGCTTGAATTTACCAGAGGGGTGAACATTATGCTTTATTTGCAGCACCGCTATCCACTAAGATTGCCAGGTGTTGAATTTCCCTAGAGGATCCCTATTTATTGAAGGAATTCATGAAATATCCATCTATCCAGAGCTTGGGCTCCTAGCAGCCCTTTCCCATTCATCCTCTTGATTTTGTTTCCTTCACAGTTGCTTTTGAATCTCTTGATTGATCCTGTTCATTTCTGTCCATCCCTCTCCACAAGTATCCTCCCTCCTTTCTGCTTGTCCACCTCAGCTGTTAAAAATGGGCCAGACATCTCAGAATTGAATGCCCCTGTGAGCTTTGATGTGGCTGCTGGTGCAGAAAAGCTGTTCAATACCAGGAATATACAAGTATTCTTTAGCAGGGTGGGAAGAAAGATGGACAGAGGGCAGGAAAGACAGAATAAGTGGTGGTAAGAGTGAAGAGAAAAGAGATGTGTTGTGATGTTTAAAATAAAAACCTTTAAGTAGCCCTTTAAAACCCATGAATGGACTTCTCAACAGATGGCAGACCTACTGTCAAGCGAGCCCAAGGCAGGCAGACTATAATTGTTAGCAAGTGTATTGTTAAGGGAATTTACTAATTTACTGATGCAGCAGCCACTTCAATTGAAGAATAAATTGGAATATTTTGGTGCATTTTCTTTAAAAAGTCAACCACTTTCAAGTCAATGTATTAAAATGACAAAGTCTTAAATGGGGGAGTCTCCTTTGCTAAACAAAAGATATGCAAATTACATTTCAAGATTTATATTATGATAAAAACTGAAACACAAAAGAGGTATTATCTTGCAAAAATGTAAAAGTACGTTGCTTCATGAGTCTATAATGATATAATGTGATGTTGATGTAGTTAAAGATGTCAGAAGAGAGACAATGACCTTAAAAGTTTAAGGCAGACACATTAATATTGATTGATTTTTAAGAGATTGAAAAGCAAGAATATTCCTATATATAGCCTGGATATGGGATTGTTTGAAAATCTGAGATGAGATACAGAACATTTTGGTCTTGTAATGCTTTAGGCCCAAGAGCAGGAACATGCTTTAAATGCAATCATTTATACTATAAGAATCTGGATGACAATTTGCCTTCAATTTAGCAGATTGTAAACCTATTTCTTGTAAAAATCAGTGATGTTTGACAAAGCTGGATGATCATTTCTGGCTTAACCACTTACACAGATCTGTCATGTGAGATATCACAAAGGTATTAGTGTAGTTTTTAGTTTATTTTTTTTAACTGATCTGTACATTTTTAGATCTGCATATAATCTTATAACTGTTCTGTACACACACACACATTCCTATAATGTCTTGTTCACCTTCTGGCCTTGAACCAAGTAAGTTCTGCACACCTATTGTGTGTCATTTTTAATTTGTACATTTCTCCAAGGTGGGAGATAGTGATCAATAACATTTTTTTGTTTAAGTGAAGTTAGGATTTTTCTTATATCCATGTTTATGCCAGCAAAGTCATAAAGAAATGTGCCTCACGTTGAGGTTGAAAGGTTCTAATTATTGTGGCATTTTTTATTCCTCTGGAGCAGTTCATTTTGGCATTTCAATTTGATGAAAAGTTTTTTCTCCTTCACAGATGAGGTTTATTTGTAAAGTAGAGACTTCCACTGGTCAGAGAAATGGAGATGTTGACCACGGTTGGTCTTTTCGGCTTTTAAGAACTAGGCCACAGACACCTTGGGATAAGGGACTAAGTTTATAACTTGTAACCATCCGCTGGCAGCACAGAATGGGTTTGACCTATATGAAACGGATCGTCTTATGTTACAAAAGCTGTATATTTTCATTCAGAAACAGATCTCATGTAATATACTGCAGATTAAAAAAAAAAGTTGGCGATATTTATAGAAAGTTTATATATATATATGTATGTATATCTTTCCAACAAGTCATTCATCTTTCACCTTATCCTCACACGTGAAGTGACAGAAAATCAAGATATGAAGGAAAGAGGACAGCTGAGAGTCTGCAGTTCTATACAGATGTTTTGCATAATTTAGAACTATTTCAAGAATCAAAGACAAGGAAAATCACCATGTGGCCACTTTCTCTCCTTTAATACACAACCAGAAACAAAGAAGGATAGATACTTATTAGGAAAACTATAAAACAGCAATGTATCTTTGTTTCATACCTGCATCACTTAAACCTCTACTTAATTTCACCAATGATTGAATCAGCTGTGACCCTTCAATACAGGAAAATAGCCCTATCTGTTCAGTAAATGAAAGAAAGCAGTGTCTCCAAAGGGTCTGGCCTAAGGGAACATCCAGGATCCCCAAAAGTCAAGAAATTTAAAGGAAATCAGACTTGATTTAATTCTTTTTTACTATAAATCTCATTTCGGAGAATGATTAACTGCACAAGAGACGTAAATGGCAAAGTTTGACCAAGGGAGCTGCTGTCAGAGTACCATCTAGATAAATTAGGAAAAGAATGCTTAGGTTTCTGTGAAAGGAGACTAATGATGTTAAGTCAAGATGAAATAGAAAGGAACAGCATTGCAGGCTGAAAATCATGAAAGACCGACCTGCCCTGACAAGAACCCCTGAGAAACTTCCTGAACTGAAAAGTAACATGAAATGCTAAGAAATAACTTTCTGTAAGCACTCAGTCTTGAAGTTACTCAGGAGTGAAAATGCTCCAGGCACAAAATTTGCTTTTCAGAACCTGCCAAGGCAAATGAAGGAATATTCTAGAAGTATCTGAATACAGCAGGTGTTAGTAGCAGCTCTATACACTACTGGTATTCTGCATCTGATGTGCTCTTTTTACTTAGTGGGGATCAGTTCTTTACTTTAAATCTGAAACAGGCCCACCTGGAAGCAAATAGACCAAGTGCATAACAGGAGAGTGTAAAACCTACAGCTGGTAAATGTTTGTGTAACTCATCAAACCTATTTGTAGAAAGGAGGCATTGGCAGTAATGTAGACGGATTCCTAGTATTAGCTGAAACTGTGGCAGACTTTACAAGAAAACCAAGAGTATTTGTACAGAGATATTTTCAGAAGGTAAAATATGTCTTTAACAAAAAGGATCTTAAAAAAAAAATATGAAAAAACAAAAGCTTCAGTAGTTATACATACAATCCTAGAACTCTCGGGGATTTAAATGAAAATAAAAATCTCCCTTTCTCAGGAAATCTTGAATTTTAGCTTCGTTATTGGCTTATGGATCTTTCTTAGAAGACTAAAGGAGCAGCTCTTCCGTTAAAAGCTTCAGGTCTAGATTATAACACAGAATGGCATTTCTGCAGTTAAGCACTTACTGTGGTCAGTACTAAAACCGTATGAAATTAGCTAAAGTTCTTTTCTGTAATGGGCAAAGTGAATGCCAGGATTCAGCATTGTACCCAACTGCAGTAGCATGAAGTTATGCTTCCACAGCATCCCATTGTAATATAGGATTTTGAAGGTAGAGAAGCGGTCTCTGGTGTGTTTCACATTGGCAAGAAACAATTTTTGAAAGTAGAGAATAGAATTTGTGCCAGTGTTTAGAACAAACACATGGGAGTAGAAAATCTTTCAGTATTAGCATTACACCTAACCATGTAACAATAACTAAATGAAGCATGTATTTAAAACTTGGTGAGAGGTTTTTCTATATTTTAGTTCTGTTTGGCTCAGCAGGTGTGCTGCACTTTCGATTTCAGTCTTCAGGGCTGTCAATCCAACAACTTTCACAGACACTATATTCACTTAAAAGCTGAAAGAGAAAAATAGAAGAGAATGATGTTAGTAGTACTTAGCACTTACACAGCTTTTTGCTTCCTCTAAGTATAGTGCAAGCATGAAGTAAGTAACAAGTACTTTGTCTTGGAGATGCAGATACATTTAAACAGCCTTTCTACAAAGAGAGTAGAGATGTGAGATCAACTTATAACCAGATGCACATTTTCAAGAGTAAATATTGCAACGAAGTATTTATTGTATAATTTATCCTTACTGTGTCTCAGCGAGTCCAGCTTGTGGAAACCAACAATATATATCTGTGTGCAAGTCTTCTTTGTCCTTATGTGAAGGACTAATAATAATAATAATAATATAATGTAATAATATCAGATTTTATTTAATGAAATGCCTGTCATAGGAAACCACTGGCAAGTTATGCAAGAGGATGTGTCATTGAGTAGAGTCAAGATATACAGTTATTGCACAAATGCACCAGGTATTTGTACTGCCACTGGTAATTCCTCACTGCAGCAATTCTTCTATGTCTGCTTCTCTCCATTAGCTCCAGTGTCTACCTACCTTACATTATCAGTGTCTACCTTATACCTCTGAATATGACCAGAATGGCTTGGACTCCTTGACAGACAACAATCTGAACTTCTTGTTTAGAAAGCTTTAGAGAACTAGAGAAGATGGATTCATCTGGCATTAAAGGAATTGAAATCTTCCCACAGAAAAAAAGGGGCAGACTAAGGATAAAAGTCTCTGACTCCTGTTTTCTAGAAATTCAGAAAGATGCTGATATCTATGGTGTTGATAGCTGTGTGTTTTTCTTTGGTGAAAATGAAATATAAAAAAGTTAAGCGGTGTTTTCAAAGGTGGGGGTAGACTCCTAAGTCAATTTGAAAATTAAAGAATTGAGTTATTCTGGGACAAAACCACCAGGGGCTATTAGTGCAGATCAGCTAGGATTCAGAGCAAAGTCTGCTGAGAGAATTGGCCATCTTACCTCTTCATTCTCAGACCATTATGCCTTTAGGATGGCAAATCTGTCAATTTTGCAATCTCCTCCAGTAATAGAGTTTTGGCAGGATCTGATGGGGGCCTGTGCTACATTGTACTCATGCACAGTTAGGTAACCAATGCACGCTCCATTTGAGAGAGGCATAGAAAGCTTCTGAAAGTTGCTGCGTTATAGTCTGGCTGTGTGTGCTGAACTCAGCTGCTGAGAACAAAAGAGGTGTGAAGACTTGTTAACAAAACTCTGCTCAGTTTTCATTACTGTGAATAGCCAAATCAAGATGATACAGAGCTTACTGAACATTGGAGAATTTCAGTCCCCTCTGGAAATTCTTCTCTGCACTCACTATTGTTCCCAGTTGAACCTCTGCACAATGCAAACAGGTCTTCTCCGCTACTTTTAAAGAATGGGGAATGGAGGCACCTTTCTAGTTGCAAGGATTATAAGAGGGGAAGAAGAAGGGGAAGGAATGGAAGGGTTCTTGTTTCTCCTCATCACACACTGGAGAATAAGCATCCAGCTCAATTCTTGTTTTCCTCCTCTTTTGCTTTTAAAGCTAGAAAGGGGAATTCCTTTGAACTGGAAGAGCAGCAAAGGTGACTGGCATTGAGGATGGAATAAATGTGGCAATCTGGCAGGCTGTTGTGGCAGAAGTGAGAGCATTCGGAAAGGGTGTAACAAACTGATGGTCCATGAGATACATAGTTATAGGTTAAAAAAATCGGTTATATTCCAGTCAGAGTTTGCAGACGCTATGTCCTATCAAGTTCTAGCATTGCTTACTGTGCCAAAAGCACCTTACTGACTTAGATATAGAGAAGTCACATATCGAGGCTAACTGGAAGAGACCCTGCAGTTAACCTAGAGGAATTTACTCATTTTTTCACAGTGGCTTTGGCCTCAGAGGAGTGAAGTAGAACTGAGTATTTCTGAAAGAAAGTAGCTGAGGAGATGTCTTTGCCTATATGACCAGCCCTAGCATTTAACCTGTTTGAAGTTTTCATTGATGTTTTTCAGATGGCTAAGAAAGATTCATGCTAACCTATGTCAGCCTTGGCGTGTGATGTGGGCAGGCCCTTTTTTCCCCACAAGACAAAACCTTTCCACTTTCATCATTGTGATCTTCTTTGTTGTGGTCTTTTTAATGTTCTGCAAGTTTTACTTAGATATTTATTAAAGCTTTTAAACGCTTTAAGTCTTGATGACAGCAGATATAGGAGCAGCATCAGTGCTGTTCTTCTCTGTATCAGTCACCTGTAAATAACTGAATAAATGACACAAAATGCTTCCTGGGAAGCTGAGTCAACCCTGTTCACTATTACACTGTTATATTATCACTGTAATTCCAAGTAATTTACAAGGGTTAGTGGTTTGGTTTTTTTCCCACAACTTTATTTTTTCAGTTGTCCACTTATAAAATTTGACATGCGTTAAGAAATATATGATTAATGACCAGAGATGATAGATAAGAAAATGATTCAGAGAACATATTTTAAATAACACACTGCCATACAAATTTTACATTACTACTGAGTGATAACATAAGTTAATGAATACCTTTCTCTCTAGCTGAATTCCTTTGTCATCAGGTAGAACATAGTCATTGCCACTTTTTATTGTGTCATAGCTTTAGGAGTTATGTTTGCGTGCAGTTCTTAGCACCATAAGAAGATCCAGAAAGGTGATATTTCATTTATTTCATCACTATAATTTTTGCAGAAGGGTTACTTAACAAATCATTTTGTTTATATGAATTGTTCGGCATTGTAGTAATTGAATAAAATATTTAATAATATATTTCCACCAACAGAGAGTTTTGTTTATTCTGAATGTCACCCTAGTATAACACTAATGCTGTGCCCTTCTAAGTAATGTACTGCACCTAGATCTTAAAAAGAGATAATTTATTAAAAAAAAAAAAAAAAAAATCCTGGAAAAGGAAGGGAGAAATTTTTTTTTCTGCAA